>VOMN01098886.1:0-14740 GCA_014899125.1 Orchestia grillus | reverse complement strand
ACGAGGTCAAGCCCCACACCCTCACACCACTCAGGTGCCCTCTCAGTAATTACATGGCACTTTAAACCCCTCGTCTCCCTCGTTGGCTCGACTGAAATCAAGTTTGTCCACATGCATGTGGCTGGCCGAGCGTCCCGACACGGAGACATCAACGCTCGGCAGGTAGTGATCCTAGGACTGCACTCTGACTCTCCTCCCTCTTGTGCTCACCAGCGTGCAGACTGACGTAGAATTGTTCGCCTGCGATTGTGATCAGCATGAATTCTGGATAAATCGAATCGTGCTGCGGAGTCAGAAGCTCTTCCGCGCTCTTCATCACAGCTGGCTGTGCTGTAGCGCAGGAGGTAGCGTGCCTGCCTGTCTACTGAGTCAGGAGGTGTGGGGTACCCAGGGCGTAGTGCTACCTTTGGAAAATCAAAAATTAACCATAGACCTTTGAGAATTTTCTACAGAGATTGGTACCAATAACTAACCAATAACCAGCAAACAACGACCACTGACCAGCTAATAACCAACAACTAGCCAACAAATAACCAAACAATGAACAACCGATAACCAGCCAATATCCGACCACTGACCAACTAATAACCAATCAACAACCCACTAATAACACACCACTAACGAACCAATAATCGTCCGATACCCCACCAATAACCATCCGATAACCTCCTTATAATTCCCTATTAAACCACCAAAAACAAGCCAATTATCCAACAATATCCAAACAATAATTATCCAATAACCCAATGTCCAAACAATAATCATTCAATAATCATTCAATAATCTACCAATAACTGACCAATAACCAAACAATAACCATCCAATAACCCACTAATAACTGACCAGCAGCCCAACAACATGCAACCAATTATACATGTACCCACCAATAACGGAAACCAAAATGTGTAGAAAAAGTCGCACCTTCGTCCTATTTTCGAATTTATTTCGTCTGTTGCACTGCGACGACGCCAGCAACCTCCTCCTTGCGTACACTTCGTGCCGATGCGTGTGACCGAGGAAAAACTTCATGTTTTGTTCGGTTGATCAATCCAGATTTTAGAATTTCCTCAATAAACCCTACTCTTTTAATGGGAAAAAAATTATCCCCCGTATTGTTCGTGCATGAGTTCCGTCAAAAATGGCAGGACTTGGTGTAGTTCGTTTTCAAAATGATTGATATTTTCCCAATACAGCATGCATGTAACCAGGGGAAAAGGAGAGACCAACAGCCGAGAAAGCAAGCAATAGACCCTGCGCAAAACAATGCAGTGAAATGAATCGGCCTCATTGAAATAACGCACATCCTCTCTACGCGAAATATTCTTGATTGTATCCTCCTGCAGTATTCGCAGAGACCACAACGAATTACTTTCCCCATTTTTCAATGACTCAATGGTTTCTTCTTCGAAATCCGATTCATTGTCTCGCAAGTCTCCCAGTCCACCTCAGTTCACACGAGACGCAAGAGCTGCAACCAAAAAACAAAACCAATTTCAATGAACAAAAGCCACTTCCCTTGACCATGAGCTTTAGGAGTACAAGTGTCACAGAAGGATGGATGCGCTCAATGAAGAAGATATTTTGCTCTCTGTCTGGCCGCCTTTGCACTTCGCGCTTGGGCCGACTCTGAACAAAAGGCGTCCTAAAGCTGCATTGTAGTCCAGGCGTCAGTGAACAAAGGCGTCAGGTCCGTAGACTTGAAGAGCCCTGCGTGTGCTTAGTTGCCTCTTTTTCTCCTACATACCTCACCCCGCTGAGGTCATTAGTTTTTATTTTGGTCTCGTGACTCACCTGCAATCTGAATGATCGAGACTGAGAAGTTTCAGTTATTCCACCAAAAAAATTTTGAACGATCGGTGCTGAGAAGTTTCATTTATTCGCCAAAAATCCTAGAGCGTCTAATTGTTGTTGCTTTGATTTGTAAAATTTATTTTCTGTGCACCCCACGCTTGATGGAACTTAAGTGTCACCGCTTTGAAGGATCGGACCGGAATTTAACTCAGAGGATAAAACTCAGCCCCATGCATTTAGCAACTGGTCATCTCGAGTGGCACAAGCCCTTGTTCTTCTTCTACACATGTTAGGGTTATAGATAAAAATCAGTGGTCCAAAATCGCCAATTCTTACGAAGACTAATCCATTAGCTTCGTGGGACTGACCTCGTCAGTCTTCGAAAATGCTCACCAGCGACGTGTGGTTGAGGAGATCAGCCATTAGAATGACTTGCACATGACCTACTCCCTCTTCATTCACAGTTTCCCCTCCTCCTTTTTTCCCAGTTCATGTCAACCTATAACTACATCTTCCCTCGTTCCACAACATCTTTTCCTCCCTTATCTGCCCCTCCTCCTCCTGCACCCTCTCCTCTACCCCATCTCCCCTCCAACAATTAACTTCAGCTCTGAAGTATCAGTTTCCGCCACACAAAAGGAGGGCAAAACAAGAGGGTGCATTGCGATGCATTAGCGCTCCTCCCCTCCCCCTCCAGCACCACCACCCCATTCACAGCCACACAATCCCATTCACAACTGCAGTCGAGGCCGAGCGAGGGATCTCCCTGCAGCTTACGCAGCTTCCGTCAAAGAACGGGCTGGATCCCGGGGTGTTATTGGGTGTGTGTGCAGCGTGTAGGTGTGTGTAGGCGTATGTTGCCGTTTATATGTGTATGTGTAGAGATGTAGGTGTGCATGTGTAGGTGAGTGGTGTGTGTGTTAATGATGCCACATATAGCTGGTTTGTTGCAGTGTGTGTTCAGGTATATTGTTGCACCATGTAATGTAATTTATTTGTTGCAACGTGTGTTGTGACACATTTGTTGTATCATATGTTGCAACCAACAACAATTGGTGTAGGATGCGTTGCGACGTATTCGTTGCAGTGTGAGCAGCTGCCATGTCTTGCAAGAGTCCTGCTTGAGTTTCATGTGGTCCGACCAAACCTTCGTGCCCCGCCAGATAACGCATTTCAATCTGCTGAGTAGAGACAAGAGACATGCGTTCTTAAATTTTAAAAAAACATATTTACTGCAAGAGTCAACAAAGTGTCATGATCAAGATGTTTTTCAAGACGCTTGTCTTGAAAAACACAAAATAGATGCTTTAGCAGTTGTAATTGCAACAGAATTACGGCGCTGCAACTGTGAAAGAAAATTCCGCTAAAGTTTTTGGACCTCAGCCATTATTGATGCTGACATTTGTCAGCCGGTGTTGATCAAAATGATTACGTAAAAGTTTTTCTGTATCAGTTATTAATATTTTACAAGATGCTCCGTGGATAGCAAAAAATTTCGAAAATTGTTTTTTTTTTGTATTTCAGCCGTTATAATTTTCATATTTTCTTGCAGTTATAAAAAATTATTCAAAAATAAATATTGTACTTCCGTCGTTAGTATTTTAATATTTTCTTGCAAGTATTAAAAATTATTTCACAACAATTCTATCACCTAAGTCATTGATATTTCAGTATTTTTCCGCAAGTACCAAGAATATTCCCAACAAATTCTTCTACCTCAGTCCTTGATGCATTAACATGTTCCACCAAGTTTGATGCATATTCATCTCCTGAAAATTCTATCGTTGACGTTTCCCCTGAGGTATGAGAAAATATTCCCTGAAGAGCGTCCCGTTCAGTGCTGGTGCACAACCTGCATTTCAAAATAAAAAACAGAAGTAAAAAACTGAGCCGCCGACACAAAAACTCAAGGGCTAAAAAAAGGACTAGCTCCGAGAGGCAAAAAACGGGCCCGTTGCGGTGTGGTGCATAGATGCAGCTGATGCACCTGATGCACCTACAGCTGGTGCAGGGCTGGTGCAGTTGGTGGCCTAGGTGGTGCAGGTGGTACAGGCGGTGCAAGTGGTTTAGGTAGAGCAGCTGGCACAGGTGGTACAGCTGAACCCTAATTCTGAGCTCATTCGACTGTTGACATTAATAGACCTTGAAATTTTTTTTTCGAGTATTTTCAATCGTGAATCACTGAGAATCTCAGATGAGTTCCTATTTCGCACCCATTTGGTCGCCAAGAAAACCCACGAACTAGTGTCACGAGTCACTACTGCGAATTTTCTAAGTTTAGGTTATGGTGCTCAATCCTAAATTGATTGTTCGGCTTCCTGTAATTATCACAACTGCGTATCAAGGATACCACGACTGGTCATCAAGAAATAAAACATTTCCAGCACATTTAGCTTAGTGGACCATGAGTTTTGTTTCCATAATTCTGCTAATGAGTCGGTCTCGTGAACTTAATTTCCTTATGTGCGTGAAACTCACCAACTACTCGCTTAAAAATCATTGTATTTTCATACATACTTGAGAATGATACTCACCTCCTGCTTGCTCTGCACTACTCTAATTCACTAAACCATTATGTGAATGTTTAATTTTTTGAAATATTAACATCTAATGAGAAGTTTCTAATAAAACCTAGGAAGTATGAAAAATTTAGCTCACTTCAAAACTGAATGGTTTATAAAGATTGCCCATATATATATATATATATAAGAACGAATAGTTGAAAGACTCTCAGGTTCCATTGTTAGGGAATTTAAATTTCAAAGCTTCTTCTGAGATATTTATTTAAAGTTTGCCAAGCTTTCGAACGACGTCGCGTCGTTCATCATTCAGGGCGATCGAGATCCATATATATGGATGTCACGGTTTATATCTACTGTGTCGTTTTTTTAATTGGTCAGGTTACAGAGTATTTTTATTTGTTATTTAGTTTATACATATTCCTTCACTGAAGCAAATTATAATTTATAGAATGCCCTCAGCCTAAAACTGCGTCACACCGCGTCACAATGTTACCCTGTCACACCGCGTCACAATGTTACCCTGTCACACCGCGTCACAATGTTACCCTGACACACCGCGTCACAATGTTACCCTGACACATCATGCCACTATGTTACCCTGTCACACCGCGTCACACTGTTACCCTGACACATCATGCCACTATGTTACCCTGTCACATCATGCCACTATGGTACGCTGTCAAATCGTGCCGCAATATTTTAAATTCAACACAACTTGGGAAGCAACATTAGAGGTCGGATATCTTTGAAGTTTATCAGACTCCGCCGGTTAACGACCGCCTTTCTTGATCATCGAAAAAATTCTGTCTTTCCTAAGGTGTTAGAATAGGGGACGCCCGGGACCTCTTTTGTTGGGACAGTTAGAAACATCAACTGAGGTAAATACTTATTTTTAACCGCAGGCAAAATCTATTTACCGCAGGGGTAAATAAATTTAGAAAGACATTTGATGTTTACAATTCTCCCTTCACAATGCAATCTTTGCAGTGAGATTTTTTTTTTAGAGACGTTGAAATTTATTCCACAAAGTTCATAAATCAAAGTTGACTGATATTGTATTGCAGGTGCGAAGTGTGTGAAAAGTCTGAGATTCAAGAACTTAAATATAGCCTAAGAACCCTCAGTATTTCGATTTTCACTTCGTGCGCTCGTTAATGTTGCCACGCCTTCAAGATAAAATTAGCCCTCCGAACTAAAATCTGAGCAATCTGCTGACGGAAATTTGATTTTCGAATTGAGAAACTGCGTTGAATACAACGCAGCGTATGCGCTTTCACTCTACAGCGTATGCAGAATAAGTTCAGTCGCTCGTATGAAGCTTAGGAAATTTTTTATTCATTAATCAAGTCAGAAATTGGGCTCGGCATTTACGGACCCGACCGACAGAGAATCATTTGTTCGCCCATCACATCTTACCGCGGCGGTTTGCAGGCATTTGATAACCCTTAAATTTGTGCAGAAAAACGGATCCGAATTTCTTTTTGGTGGAAGTTTTGAGTGCGGCCGGCCGTCACGGTACTGATCTTGGGGCGAGCCAACTGGTTTTCTGCGAAGATATCACCTCGACAACCCCTTCATGTGCGTCAAAAAAAGACGAATTATATAAAATGCGTTGAAATCTCAGAGCTTTTCCATCGATCGGAATGCTTTTTTACAGCAGCGGTGAGCCCTGCGCCTCACAAAAATGTAGCACTAACGTTATAACTTTAGAAAATCAATAATCCGCCTTATTTGAAGTCGATTTCCGCTCAATATCGCAAGATGCATGCCTCAATCAGTGTACTGTATTTATGACGCCTTACTAGCCTCTATTACTTATCTTCAACTTAAGGGACATTATCACTAAATTATAAAAATTAATTTAAATCCAAATTCATTCACGCAATCAACATGCGTGGAGTAACTTCCAGTTTTGGAAGACAAGTAACCCTGGCTCTACTCACTTAACTTTTCCAGCACTGCATCTATTTCTAATACCTACACTTGCACGTACGAGTCTTCGCCATATTGCTGAGAAAGAAATGAATTTTAACTTCATTCGCCTGAGGCATTTTTCAAACCATTCTCTTAATATTACAACCCCTCAAGCTTCGAAAAAATTTGACCTTAGAACATAAGAGAAACTGCCCGGAATCCACAGACTTACACTCCCTGAATGAGTTCTTAACGCGAGATCACCGCCGCATTTCTAAAAGTCATCCCTAAAACATGTCCAAGAACAAGCGCCCCAGGCATCACAAAGCGAAAAGGCATTCATGCATCTGGCATTCATACATTCATGCATGACCTCGAACACTATGCAGGACTTGTGTTTTTTTAGGAGCGTCTGTGTGAGATGAACAGAAAGGTCTGGGGTCTCAGACAGATGGAATTTCTTTTACCATCGCAGTTGTCACAACACAACTTTGTCATCGACCCCAACGAGGGCGCCGTCCCTCCAGTCGTGTTGTACGGTCCCGTACATCACCTGCATGTACCTACGTACGTTGTACGGTCCCGTACATCACATACACGTACCTATGTACAGACGGGAGGGGAGGAGGGTGGTGGGCGAAGCGTGGCGAAGCGCTGGAGAAGAAAAGTCAATGCCAGGTAAACGCTTACGGACCCAAACAAAGGGTTGGTTAGATTTTGTGACTAAATAAACAAATTCTGATAAACATACTCACATATTTGAGAATAAACAACACTCGAAGTTAATTTACCAAAAGGGGTACCTATAGGTGTACAGTTTCCAGGTCACTACAGCCCTATATGCCCGCACAGCAGGAGTTCCACGGCGGTTTTTCTGAGGTGGCGCTTAGGGCGGCGCTCTCACGTACCGCTGGGCCACCAGGGCTCAAAACACCAATTGAAGATTTCCTGCAGCTCGTGAAATGTACTGCCGTACGGGCGCTGTGTTTTGCTCCGTGCGCACGACTATGCACAAGATGAGCGCGATGTGCGTAGTATCAACAGGATTAGACGATGCATCAATGTTCTCTAAGGCTGTTAGTGTTTCGATGATTGGGAGAGACAACGTATTTCTAGATCCACCCACCCCTCCTCCGCTCCCGCCATTCTAGCACCAGCCACGTAAGTTAAAACCGGAAAATGCATAAATGACAGCTCATCACGCTTGTACTCACTCTCTTAGCTTGAGTAAGAGGGGACTGCTGTCTGTATGTTTCGTCATAATTCACACATTTTACAACGTAATTTACGCGTGGTGCGCCAAACTTTCGTATGTTTTTCCACAAATTTCGAACGTTTATGCCAAATTTTCGTAAATTATGCCAAAATTCCCGTGTGTCCCGTACGTTATGCTATAATTTTTGTGTGTTATGCCATAATTTTCATAGATTACGCCATAATTCTTGCATGCAACGCCGTGGCACACGTGCACCTCAATTCTAGTATCCTACACCACAATTTTTGTAATTTACACCTCAACAGCTGTTCGCCCACTGCCCGTACTATAACACACGTACGCCATAACACGTATGTGTTGCAAGGGTGAAATCAAAACATAATTCGTCTGAGCTCCTCCCGCCAGCGCTCTCTCAGTCCGTCAGGAGCGCCTGTGTCCTGTGAGGCCCTCCTAACCAACCGCTCTCTGCTGCACCAAGTTGCTTAAGATAATCCATTATTTTCTTGTATCGTCTCATCAATAATGCTTTTTTTTGCAGCGTCTCATCAATAATGTTTTTTTCTAGCATCGTTTCATCGATAATGGTTTATTATCTTTCATCGTCGTACTTATGATGGTTTCTCATAGGGCATTATCTCATCAATAATGATCTCTTATCTTACATCGTCTCATCAATAATGGTTTATTTTTCATTGTCTTATCAATAATGGTTTCTTATGGTACACCATCTCATCAATAATGGTTTCATATCTTTCATCGTATTATCAGTAATGGTTTTTGACCTCGCATCGTCTTCTCTCGTCCGAATGTGAATTACGAAGATAACCGTACTCGGTGCTTCGAGGCATGAGTGGTGAATTAGAGTGTGAATTAATACGAGCTGATCAATTGGGCGATCAGTACACTGGGTCATGAAGCGGGTCGCACTTAAAATGAAGACTTCCTTACGATGTTTTTAATTCACTTCATGTTTTGAATAACCGACGATGCGCTTCAACCTAATTCATTTAAAATAAGACTACCTGAATATACAGTGCAGTTTAAATACGAAAAGGTCTTCCATTAATTTCACTGCTCTTGTAAGAGTTCACATTCATTTGTGGCATTCACTTCACTGTATTTGTAGCTGTTTACTCTCGTGGACCCGCATCTCGACGCTATATGTCAGAAGCCCGGGCTATGTTCGCACAGACGTTGTTTTGTCAGTACCCCCATTCTATCGAAAAACACAAAAATCAAAGGTAAATGTCCTTTTACAGGGCAGTTTATTCAAAGCGATACTCAAACATGATCACATCGAACACATTCCTAATTTATATTTTTCAATTAGATGCTGGGGAGCAGCGCAGAAATGCCGGCGGTTTTCTATGCATAAATCTGAATGTGAATGCAAGTGCAGCGCGCAGCCTCAATCGCTCATTTATCTCTCTGTGAACGGCCCTCCAGCATCCATCCTTTAATGCCTTTCATTCACACTCTTTGCTTAATGATCTGCCTTTCACGAGATCATTTATTTCTCCGTATTAAATATACAGTTTTTAAAGCCCAGCCTTGTCTGCATTACGTATCCATGCTACCGAAAAAAAGATCCGCTTCGACTTCAATGCCACACGGTTTGCCAAAATATTATCGTCAAGAGTCAGGTAATTCCGACTGTGCTTAGTGCATCGATGCGCCAGTTGGGCTATTGGCGCCAGGCCGCCTAGAAGCACCGACGACGTTTTTACAAATCGATGCCGTTTTTTTCGCTGAACTTTGTTTTGCACGTTTTTACACGAGCCTAAAAAGCTGCATAAAAGGATGAGCGATCAGTCATCGTGTGCTTAAAGTCGCCACGGCTTCTCTTTCATGGAAAAAGTTAGATCTTTTTACATGCATATGGAGTGCAGCCGGTGAAGTGCCGGCGCCAGGACCAGCAGCAAACCTAATGATTGAAGACTTTTTATCTGAGACTTTAGGGCGGAATGTTCAGAGCGGCAGCCCTAAAGTACACTTTCTGTACAGCGGCTCCGCGGCTAAAGATATTCTAATGAATTAAAGGCAGTTTTTAGACCATTTCAGCCTCATCGTTGGGAGTTCATTTTTTTAATTTCCGAAAAATGTGGTACAGAAAAACCAAAATGGGTTCGAAAAACTTTCATGCACAAATGGCATACAGTATATCATGAGATGTATGAAACTCGAAGGTGAGAAGCAGCGTTCTCAAGAAATTAATAAAAATAAACTGCATCGTCAGAACTGCCCTCACACTCCAAGCTCGCTGCTCCGCTCGGCTGCTGAGATTGACAGAAGTGGGGATTGACAGAAGTAGGAATTGACAGAAGTAGGAATTGACAGAAGTAGGAATTGACAGAAGTAGGGATTGACATAAGTAAGGATTGATAAAAGTAGGGATTGACAAAAGTTGGAATTGACAGAATTAGGGATTGACAGAAGTAGTGATCGACACAAGTAGGGATAGACAGAGGTAAGGATTGACAGAAGTAGGGATTAACAGAAGTAAGGATTGACAAAAGTAACCATTGGCTAAAGTAGAAATTGGTTAATCAGGTGATTGGCTGAAGACGTAAGGATTGGCTCAAGTAGTATTCGGTAAAACAAATGATTATCAAGACTAGTCATTGGCGAAACTAATGATTAGCGAATCAAGGGACTGGCGAAGCTAGTAATATGTACAGCCAGTAACGGCATCCAGCAAAGTTGGAAACGCAGTATTTGGTCCCAAGTCTGTGCAGGTTGGCCTGATGAAGGCTGGAATATGTAGTGCCAATTACATGACATAAATTGCACCAGTTTTCACGTCGCCTCACCAGGAGGACAAGCCCTCAACTAATATAGTAATTACTTTCTTTGGTGATAAAAGGCAACGAAAATTGCATCTTGTGTTTATAACTGTGATTGAATTACCTTGAGTAACAGTAACTTAATTCATTTTCAAAAGGAATCTCTGTTTTACTGGAGGTAAAATGATTAGCTTTCGGTTGTTTTTCAATAACAGTTAGTAAGAGTAAGCAACATCCAGACTTCTTACAAAGGTAAATATCGCTTTGAATTTTCATAAGCAATAAGCTTTTTTTACTTGAAGTATCATTTGTTCGCCTGTGTTTACGTGATGACACAGGCGCATGCGCTCTCCTCGGACCTACTTCTCTGTTGGTTGGTCTTCTTTTTTGTGATCGTTGAACGGGACTCGGGTCTTTTTCCCCATGCCACACTGATGTGCCTCCTTTCCGTCATTGTTGCAGTGACTTTACGTGTGACACTAACACGTCGGACTGTGCAGCGTGTGCAACACACGCCCTTGTGTCGCCGCCCTCTCGAGACCTGGAGTGTTGACAGCGAACGAGAAATTCTTGGCTGGAATCAACTGGGAGGAACAGGGGTGTTCAATTCCCATCAAAATTTAATATGGATTAAACGCTGCCCAGAAATTCATTTATAAAACAAGAACTGCTAAATGCCAAGCTAAATTGCATCAACATAACACGGAGAGCTGGAAATTAATTTTAAACTAAAACTGCTCAATTCATTCCAAACAGAATTACAAAAAATTCGCGTACAAAGAATTTACTCATAAAACTTTCGTTCCATTATAATTCGGCATGAACCGAGAAGTTTTTTTTTAAAGACTGTCGCGGCTGGACGACGGAAGCATTGCTGGAGGAGCTGCACCCACTGCAGCCTTTGATGAGTGAGGGACGGTGAGTGAGGGATGGTGAGTGAGGGATGGTGAGTGAGGGATGGTGAGTGTGGGATGGTGAGTGAGAGATGGAGACTTCAAGGTAAAAGTCCGTGCTCAGAGTATGGAGGGTAGCAACAAGTGATGAGGAACTCAGGTAAGATCTGTTGTGTACATATTGCAATAACACTCTAGGTATGTATGTACACATTTGGTCGAGCTTTTGATGGAAATTATGTTGGCTGGTAAGTAGTTTGTGACGGGCAGAGCTACATGTAGCCGTCAAGTGTGAGGGCCTCTCATCACCACAGGCGGAATGGGAAAGCTGGACGGAGAGGCTCTGTTTTCTGCCGGAGTGTCGCAATGTTTCGTGAATTCTCGCATGCGAAGAAAACATCAGAATCTGGAGCCGTGTACTTACTGCAACCACACTCGGTTTCGTGTGTCTTGTCATTTTACAACGATGTTTTCCAAGATGTAATTTTGCATTCATCTAAAGCCGACTTGTGAGCGACTTGTTCTTAAAGTAAATAAATCTGCACTGGGTAACAATACACCAAATTTATGTACTTTTTTATGTGTGTGTAACCACTTGTTCACGCTCTGAAGGAATTAGAGAAGAGAAAATTGCCGGGTTCCGATTTTCTGGTCCGTACTCCTGATCAGCGAGACTGTGTCAGAGAAGGCAGTCCGTAGCAGTGATACAGAATATTACTTTATTTTACGTGAGATTTACCGTCATTTTTGACAGTATGGGAACGCTGGTAATTTTACAGGATACAATCTCGTTGAAATTATTGAGCATTGATTTATTGAACAATAGGATAGAAAATGGCACGAGGACCACGACCCTAGTCGTCCGTTGTTGGGTTCTTACCCCAAGCGCTATGCCATCAAGCGATGAATTCCAGCGTGAAATTTTCTGTGACGGAGATAGAACTTAAAAGCTGTGTAGTTCAAACTCTGAATGAAATCGTAGAAATTTCGACGAGCAAATTGGATTTCCGCGCGTTTGAATCACCCACCGAAATTTCCCTGAGATCCCCCTGGAAAATATCCCAAAACTCGGCTGGGCCAAAACTTCGTGAAAAACTCTGCGTGAAAAAATTTTAACGAACATGCAAGCCACTCCAGGGCCGCCGCCCAAAAACTGGCCTCTACACCGTCAGGGGAAAAAATGTTTAATAGAATTACGCAGGCAAAAAAAACGAAAGTAAAGAGCTGAGAGGCGGCAGGGCTGTGTGTGCGTGTCTATGGCAAATAAGCGTGAACGAAAATCCTTCGAAAAAACCCAAACGATGTAAAATGACGGTGACGGATGACACTTTTTCCGATGACCCAAACTTACATGACAATTGCAAATATTTGAACATACTTGCTCGACTTGACGCTGTTGTAGTTGTACTACAAGTATGCATGTACGAGTGACAGCAGGACTTGAGGAAAATAGTTTTTTGGTATGAGAGACGTGGGAAACTGAGCAATGGAAATTAATATTCGGGTATTGAGAAAAGAATTTATTTTTTCGGGATTCAAAAGTCATTATGGAAATAGCGTGAATGATAAAATGGGATAATAGTTGTTAGAAGAATTGCCCACACGTTAGAGCTCCACTTGCTGAGGTGTCAGTTGCACTGAAGTTTTAGCAAAGGCTTTTACACCAAACTTTATTATGCAGAAGCGCTTTTAAAGTCACCTCCGAACAAATTTTTCACAAATCTACTACCGCTTGGTACAAATCATATGAAAACAATAATTCGAATGCTTTTCTGTGCGCTGTAAATGCTGTTGGACGCATTAAAATTATTTTCACAAGTGACAATCCAAAAGAAATGCTCGAGTTTAGATGCGATGCTCACCCGCCTGAGGGAGGTGAACTCGTGCGAGCTTTTCTGCCTCGGCCCAAAACACTTCATTGGGGAGGTGAAAAATACGTCAAAATGCGTGGGCTCCTCATCGTTTTGTACGTTCGACTTTTGTTAGCAAAAATACTATAATATGCGGCTTTTAGCTATCAAAAAATGCAATTCACGGAAGCGTCAAAAGTGCCAGTTGGATATTTATTTCAACAGGGCGCAAAATTCATACAAATGTCACAACATGAAGCTTCATTTTGCTGAAGTAAAGTAAGAAAAATGATCTATTGAGACACCCGACTGAAAGGAGATACCTTGATTTATTTGACCCCCGAGAACTTCATGGATGAAACTTTGCATAAGGAAACTAAAAATATTTCAATATGAAAAACGGGAAAACGAAGACAACGCACAAGGTCGAACTATTTTTGCAATGAGTAAAATGTTTTTCCTGTGGTCGGTTATCTTCGCCAACAAGTTTTTAATGAACAGTCGCCTGAAGAAAGGAGGTTTCCTGAATACCTAATTCAATGTTGCTGTACCCTGTCCTGCGTCGCATGACACGGGTGTCCTGTGATGAATGCAGTGGAGGAACTAGACATTTCTGAACCTATTGCTCCCTTGATAGCTTTTCAGTAATTAACTGGGTCCAATCCTGAGAGGTGTTTGCTCGACGCGCTGCTCGTGCGAGCATTTTACGAGTTTCTGGAAGGTTGAATCTGCAGTCGGGAACAGTCGCACCATTGCAGGAGCACAGGGGCGCCTGTATGTGCTTCAGTACAAATGTTCGTGATGTCACACACACATACACACTCAAACGTACGCACACACACACACACGCAGGGCTCCAGTTACATAACTTCACCTTAAAAGAATCGACTTGTTTTTGACATGGGCAAAATATCCCGAAGGCTGGCGTTCATATTTGATGCGCTTGCGTGCATGCAAAGAAGTAAAAAAAATGTCCTCACTGTTTGTGATTTAATAAATAGGTAACAAAAAATTCACGCACGCGCACATTGGGAGCAAGTGCTACCTACTCACGGTTAACATAACAGTAACACTGCACTGACGCTTCAGAAGTCTAGGTAAGTGTGTTTCGAAATAACTGACTTGCAAACAGTGAGTACGTTTTTTACCCCCGTGTCCATGAATCGTATCGCTCTCCCGCTGGAAACCTGGTCGCTGAGGGGCCGTTTTGGCGACCAGTCTGCGTCACGTGCTCCACCCACTCGAACTGCACGTGGTCACTGCACGTGATCGCTGCACGTGGTCGCTGCACGTGGTCACTTCACATGGCCACTGCGCACGTGGTCCAGAACTCGAATGAAACTGCATCTCAGTATTGAAGACGTGAATAAAACAACGTGAGGGATTTAACCACTCAAATACAAGCTCGAGTGGACGGCACTCTCAGGAAAAGAAGGAGGCAGCCGGTGCCAGCGAGAGGGCGCTCGCAGGCTACGTGTCATCCCGACCCCATAGCCTCACTAGACGGGCTCCTCTGCACCCTTCTTCCCCATCCCGCTCCTCGAATGCGGCCTCCCCAGCGCCCAGAGCTCCTGGGGAGCGAGCGTAACCCGAGATCTCCGCATGGGGCCTCAGTGCGATTTGTATTTCAAAATGGTACCGGCTATAGCACGCAGTGTTGCACCACAACCAGGCCGTGTTGTACCACAACCTGGCCGT
This sequence comes from Orchestia grillus, assembly GCA_014899125.1. Lineage (NCBI taxonomy): Eukaryota > Metazoa > Arthropoda > Malacostraca > Amphipoda > Talitridae > Orchestia > Orchestia grillus. The sequence goes on along the minus strand of VOMN01098886.1, from coordinate 73 downwards.
GTTGCACCACAACCAGGCCGTGTTGTACCACAATCAGGCCGTGTTGTACCACAACCTGGCCGTGTTGTACCAC
>VOMN01098882.1:2494-16588 GCA_014899125.1 Orchestia grillus | reverse complement strand
ACCGCCTAGAAATACAGGGTAAATATGTTGTACATAACACGATGTATTGCTTGATTCGTGTGCCAGGAGATTCCCGATGGTTTTCTAGCTAAAAATGCGGACGCACTTGTAGAGTGGGGTTGATTTCAGGTCGAGAATTAAGGGTCCCTGTAACACGTACAGAGGTGAAAATACTTGATCGATGCCATTAAAATTACCGCTCCTAACAGTGAGCAAATAAATAATCTTGGTAAGAGAAGTTAGTGTGAATCTTGGACGAGCTGGAGTCGGTGGGTACACCATCTGATACGATGCACACAGCGTGCAGCAATGGCAATGTTGCCTGGCACTCCTGAACCGTGTGGATGCGTCATGCGTGTCGCCACTCCGACGGGACGGTCGGAACGGAGCGTCAGTTGCGTGGCATGCGTGCTGGTTGGTCAGTGTGTCTCAACGCTCTCGTGAGGAGGGGTGGTTCGCGTGTGCTCTGCGCGGTGCCAGCTCGTGTGGCACTGTCGCTCTATTTTAGTGCTCCTGGAAATGAGTCCAGTCACATTCGTCTTCCTAGTTTACGGATAAGCATTCCTCGCTTGAAGATGTGATAGAACGTACACGATGAAGTTAGATTTTCGAGGTTTCAAATGTTGAAATTATAATCATAGGGTGAATATCGGAACGATGGTTTGCTGCTACACGCTTCTTCGAGTTACCTGCATGTCGTGCGACTGGTCAAATTATAGACGCGTATATACATTAAATTCTAATCCTTTGTTAGGTCCTCCGTGATATAATTCTTTCTGTTCCAGTGTTAGAGTTTCCTATGAAGTAGTCGCTCGTGAGAGCAAAAGGACATCGCCTTACGTGCGACTCTACGTGGTCTAGCTAACAGTATACATAGTGGTCCATTCATGTTTTAAGTACCTTACGACTCATCGACGAGGAACCGTGTACTTCAAGCGTTGGAACGCAGTGTTTCGTTTTTGGTATTGTGATGTTCCTCTGGCGAGAGGAGAGGACGTAAGCTCTACGATGTTGTGTTGAAACGAGAGCGGTCTTTGGTGGAATCCCGAGCGTGGGCTGATGCTGGAAATCGACGCATTTTAGTGGGATACCGTATATTAATGGGATATCATATTTTAATGGGATACCGTAGTTTAATGGGATACCGTAGTTTAATGGGATACCGTATTTTAGTGGGATACCGTATTTTAGTGGGATACCGTATTTGAGTGGGATACCGTATTTTAATGGAATATCGTATTTTAATGGTATACCGTAGTTTAATGAGATACCGTATTTTAGTGGGATACCGTATTTTAATTGAGATACCGTATTTTAATGGGATACCGTATTTTAATGGGATACCGCATTTTAATGGGATACCGTATTTTAATGGGGTACCGTTTTTTAGTAGCATACCGTACTTTAGTAGATATCGTATTTTAATAGAATACCGTATTTTTATGGGATCCTATATACGTAACTTGTTATCCTATTGCTCAGCAACGCAAGGGTGTGTTACTTCTGGGCCTGGCAAGGGTCTGTTACTCAAAGTTACTAGAAAAGCGTCCAAATTTCTAGTAATTTGCGGGTACGGGTAGTTTTGATACAGGCTGATCATTATTATACTCATGGATTCAAACAATAACACACTTTAGAAACCCCTAAAAATGGCTAATTGTTCGTTTACACCTGGTGACCCTGCTGCCAGTGAGGGCCCAGTTAGGAGCGTGCCCACGTGGGAAGGCACCTGTGTGTGTTCACGTAACGCGCGATCACGTCACCCAGTCACGGCCGCGTGGGAGTGTGCAGGCTGTGGGGCGCGTTGGTATGTGTGTGTGCCAGCGCACCTTACTATTTCGCATCTTTTGTACCACTTGTGTACATGTATACCTCGTATCTAAGATACGTACATTTATTTTGGATTTATTGTACCATTTGGTCTCATATTTTGTGTTTTGTTTCACTTATGTCTGCATGTACATAGTTGTCTTTATTATTATAGCGTACAGTATGTCGTACTATAAATTGAAGGTAGCGGGATCCCTGGATGGGGGACAGCGCGCCACCAATTGTGCTGCAAAGCTGGTGTGTGCTCCCGAATATCGACTCAGTGCACCCTTACGACTCTGGGCTTTACAACTTTACAACTTACGGCTCTGAGCTATAAAACTTACGACTCTGAGTTTTAGAACTTACGACTCCGAGTTTCACAATTTTACAATTTACGAGTCTGACCTTCACAATGGGGATTATGCTGAAAGACACTGTTAGCTCACCTCAGCTCTAGTTAGGGTTTCGGGACTTTTATCTTTCGTGCTCACCTTGCGTTTGCTATTTTTATGCCTTCTTTGCTGCTAATTTTGAATAATTTCTTCCTCTTCTTTCTTAATGTGCTGTTTCTATGCGCAGTAAATCCTGTGTGAAAACATACCTGTACGTAGATTCCAAAATTTTCTATTAAGTCCGTACTAAATAATGGTGCCCGTTTTCGCTCTCTTGAGATCGCATGCCATGTGGCTAGGGAGCTTTAAACAAGCTGGTTATACAAGACTCTCAGGGACCCGTATGAGGTATAACACATGGTGTGGTTGAGGCCAGAGGAATATTACAGCACGAGACTCTCAGGGACCCGTATGAGGTATAACACATGGTGTGATTGAGGCCAGAGGAATATTACAGCACGAGACTCTCAGGGACCCGTATGAGATATGACACATGGTGTGATTGAGGCCAGAGGAACATTGCACCACGAGGTTGCAGCCCTGTGTCCGCACGTCCAGCTTCCCTGCCTCCAGGAGAGGCTTGCCACCAGCCCGTTCGTGCACGCAGGCCGCCGCCCCGTGTCGGCCCAACGGTCAGGTCCTCGCGTCTGCGGATCTGAAACACTTTTGTTTTAGCTCTGATTTTTGAATTGTGTTTGGGTTCCGATTGTATGATGCATTCAGAAGTTTGTGACGCATTCAGATTTACTTCGGATTCAGATTGTTTGGCATATTCAGATTGTATTTCGGATTCAGATTGTTTGGCATTTTCAGATTGTATTTCGGATTTAGATTGTTTGGCATATTCAGATTATTTTGCTGGATTAGCTTGTTCTTGGTTAATAGGTTATTTTAAATGTTCCCTGTGATTGATGCTTTAAGAAAATTTAAGGTACTCGAATTCAAGTTAGTTAAAATCCCTTCTATATTAGTTACATGAAAATGTAAGACTTTTATATATTAATGGTATTGTATTGAATGGCGTGAGGTATACGAGACAGGTAGTAGCTGTTCTGGTGGTTGTCTCGTTCGTTGTTTCTAACGCAGTTATCTGTGCTTGAGAAACGTGTGCGTGATCGTACATTCCGCATAACACATCTTCTGCGTTGTGATCTGACATGTTGATCGGAAGCAATGCATTGGCACGCTCCACTTCCTGAGATAACTCCCCCAGAATTAATGCGTGGAGCTACCGCAGCTTCGGAACGTGCAGCTGCAAAAATTCAAGCGAGACGGAGATGCCATTTTTGTTTACTCCTTTTCGCTGTTTTATCAGGGAACAGAAATACTCCAGCAAACACCCACAAGCGCCAGGATGCTGAGCACTCAAGGAAGACAGTAGATCAACGATTCAATTATAATGCATCCTGGGACGACCGCCATGTGAGTGGCGGGTCTGGTCGGGGAGAAAGAAGGTGGTCGATTTGTGGGTTGGCGCCAATGATGTTTTTTTTATGAGCGTCCGCATTCTCAGGAGGAAGTAGGGCCAGAGAATGCTGCTCGGGTTCAGACGATAATACCAGGAATGTTGTGCTAGCCTGTGTCCTTCTGGAGCATTCTCAGAGCTGGGATGGTTAACTTCTTAACAAATTACCTCGAGGATATTCGTCGCCGTGGTTGTTGCAGTCACACGATCAATTTCGATTTGACAGACCGTGTGAATGCGCCGCCTGCCATTTCAGTAGAATTCGTTATGAGGTTAAAGAAAGGTTTTGCAATACTTATGTCATTATTAGATAAGTCAAATAAAATTTTACTTTAACGTCCATGTCTGTATGCCCTATACATATTTATTGCACCTTTTCTCTTCACAGTCACCCTCGATTTTCACCTTAATTAATTTATAAAAAAAACGCTTGATGGCCTACATATCTCGACTCGTGACCTTATGTGACAGAAACATAAATTTCCAGGCAAAAATTTCCCAAGAATATTGCAACTTAAGTTTAAATTTTGCCAAGAAGCGCTTCAGCCTGAATGTGTTTCCGAGCCAGCGGTGCGAACCTGCAGGGCAGTTGGTGGCGCACAGGTGACTCGGTCTCCTCGCTGCTGGGAACTGAGGGTTCGGTTCCTGGCTGACCAAACGGATTTTCGCGCAACCCCCGAGTGTTTCACTTGGAAAAGGAAGCTTAAGCCTCTTGTTAGCACATCACTCACGCGTCAGTAATGATAAGGCATTCAAAAACCCAACGGTGTACTGCATGTTAACTGTTGAAATTAACATTTTTAAAATTTGCACGGACCTTGTGTACGTATGTACGTATATTCCCGGCAGGTATTTGGCTCAAAGTTGTCTTAATGAATTCACACTCTCAGAAGAGTTCAATCTTATCGAGTGCTTGCTTCTTTTGTGGAGATACGGGCCGCATTGTGATGACAGCGACGTGTTGGCTGCTGAGCTCATTTTCTGAAGTCATTGTCCGGCAGGGCTGCTGGTGCTGCTGCTGGGAGGCCACCTCGAGTTGGAGCTAAGGTGGTCGATGGCTTTAGTGCTTGTTGCCAGTTGGTGGGCTGCTGCTAGTTTGTGGGCTCTTGTTGCCAGTTAGTGGGCTCTTGTTACCAGTTTATGCACTCTTGTTATCAGTTGGTGGGCTCTTCTTACCACTTTGTGGGCTGTTGCCAGTTAGCGGGATCTTGTTGCCGTCTAGCGAGCTCTTCTTGTCAATTCGTTAATTACAAGCTCTCTATGTCTGTTTCCAATCTAATTGCCGAGATGTTCACGCAAATAGCAATCCACAGTGTATTTAAATGTTAGTGCGCTATCTCCATAACTCGATCGTCATCTAAACACTGGAATGTAACGTGAAAAACGCGTCATTCATTAATCGTTTTCCTTTTGGAGTACTGATCGATATAAATTCATATATTAGATCAGAGTTTGGTGTCTCTTTACGATTTATAAACTCGGTGGGGTCATGCAAGCGCTATTGACATTTGCAGTTTATACTTGGGGTGCGCGATGTCTTACTTATCAGTCACTACATGTTAATATTGTCATCCGCCTGCGAAAAGCAACTGTTCGATCAATTTCATCGTTTAATTTTGCATCTTGAATTACAGACACACACGGTGCTCTGATTCGCCTGAACTTTCTGTTGCAATGTTTTTCCGTCGTATTTCCCCCTAGGATTTCATTAGGAACTCCAGCATTTTTTTGATGCGGACACGGCGACCATTAAATACCGCTACCGGACGCCTTGTTCAACGGACTTATTCATGCGTGACGCGCCCGCTAATTGCCATGCGCCTCCCACCGACCTGATAACGTCAAAAAGCGACGTGCGACCGCCGTAGCTTAGATACGCACGCTAATGTGTGGGGTCTTTGTTCTGCGGTGCCGAGTGCCAACTTCATTCCTTTTTCGGTCGTGAGAGTGTCGAGTGCGAGTGAGGTAGGTCTCTTTCTTATGGACACAGACTTGTTAGGTTGTGGCCTCTCGATTGAAGAGGGCAGCTAGAGAGGTACGACGAAAGTTCATTCAGAGGTTGGCAAGGTGCCTTTTTTTTGGTGCTGCTATGGCTCCTCCAGAGAGAAGTCTTGCAGAATGAATTTCTGTTATAAATTTTTTGTATTTTAATTATGTTGCCGTGAATAGGTGTTTTCGTGCGATTCCTCTTTACTTCTGTGAAATATTCTTCAGGGTGTGGTTTTTAACTATGGATGTTTGCTGTTCCTTTTACAGATTTGTGATATTTTGTCGTGATAATTTATACAGGTCTCAGTTCCCATGCATTCGATTGGTAGAGAAAGTGAACCTGAGTTTGAACTTGTGCGTCACGCTCGCTACAGAATTTCTGATTTGTCGTCTTCACAGCTACCTGAAGTTTCTACACAGCCTTTGGACCTTGTGCTTTCAAGTGAAAACGAGAGTAGACATAATTTTAAGAAAAGTGATACAAAACTGAACACAAAAAACAGTGTCCCACATCACACCAACTCAAATCGCATGGACACCTTGATCAACGAAGTCCACAAAGATCGAAGAAGATCCCCCAGCATCGAAATCGGTACGAAGTCGAGCCATAGATTGAGCAATTCCAGCATGTCCAATCCGGCAGCTGCCGAGCAACTCAGCCGTCTTTTCGACGACATCAAACGATGTCGCGATGGAGCCACTGAAAACGAGCGTCGAGACTCATACATCGATTCTTCCACGTGCAAAGAGCACGGCCGGAAGGGAAGTTTGTACGATGACCGCCGCAGCAGCAGTCCTGGCTTCGTAAGCAGGAAACCCAGCACCACCACGAACGCTGATCGTCGTGGCAGCATGGGAGAACGGTACATCACAGGAGAGAAAAGGTTCGTTTTGAATGGAGGTGTGGAACGACGTCGCAGCAGCGCTCTCAGCAACAACGGTAGAACTGCCTTCGATGAGCGTCGGGCTAGCTCCGGTAGTTATTTCAGCGACCGTAAGTTCTCGAATATTAATTCTATGGGTGGGGATTTCGCTCCTCCCGAGCGGAGGTCTACCTCTATCACCCAGCTGGCAGATTTGAACCCGAGGAAGCGCTCGTCTGTTGCTCCTACTCCTGGTGTGCCTTTTAGTGCTACTGACTCCAATGGAAACCGAAGATCCAGTATGGCTGCTGTGGACCTTAGACGCACCAGCCTTAATAATAACTTGAACTCTGATCGACGGTTCAGCCTGTCACCGTCTTTGTCTCCTTCAACTTCTCGCCGTGACAGTAACGATCGAAGGAATTCCTCTGGATTCTATGGATCTCTTGATCGTAGGGCAAGTACTAATGGCACGTCTTCAGTGAACTCGAATCTTCACCCTAACTCAGGTTCTCCTCGGGTGTCTCCTCGTCGGGACTCGTCAACACCCAAACTTACTACTGGGGAGTCTAACAATGGAATTGTCCTCCGTCGGCCTTCGACTGATTCAGACTTCAGTAAAAATCGCAATTCCGTAGGATTTCAAAGGGATTCACTGGATATTGATGCACTTCTTGGAGTGAACCGTCTGTCTTTGTACGATTCGAGCATTCAGGAAGAAGATGAACTCTCTTCTTCACCGGGAAAATCATCCAACTCCTCGCCTACGCGACGCGACTCCTCTCAAAAAGATCGGTGGTCTCCTGTTCGCCGTGACTCGAATGAAGGCGGCAGTTCTACTCTTCCACGCGTATCTAAATCTCCGGTTCGCTCACACGCAAACCGAACTACACCTCCAAGAACGACACCTCCCCGGTCATCTCCATCTCGCGGCAGTTCGTTGAACTTTGCTCCGGTCAAATTCAACGACCAACTCACTTCGTCCTTCCTGTCCCCTGGGAGATATAAGAGGACTTCACCATCACGCGATTTTTCTTCAGGGCCTCGTGTTTCTCCTCCTCGGGCTGATAAACCACCTCCTGCCAAGAGGTCGTCCATCATCTCCCGCAAGAGTTCTGACGCTGAGCCCGGACCTTTGGACGACTTGTTCTTGAAGCGTGCCAACAAGAGCCAGTCTCCAGTGCACGATTTCTACTCCCCTGCAGAGGTGAGTTGACCTTAATTGGACGGCGCGCTTAATGTCAGTCATCAATGTTCGAGTAAGAGTATTGACTGTATTGGTCATGTTGTCAGACACGTTGTAGTTCAGTGATAGATGATCTATTGACATAATATTGGTCGTGTTGTAAGTGTATATGATATATAATGCTCAGTAGCCGATGTTTTATTGGCGTAATTTGTTCATTTTATAAGTGCATAGGATGCGCAATACCTCTCTCGCAGATTCTCTACTGACGCAATGTTGCTCAAGAATGAGTCATGTGGCCTGTTTTGTTGAAACTTGGCGCGGTGTCTGTGAAGTTTTTTGTGAGCTGATCCAATTTATTTGACGGGTTCCGTTCCATGATTGGTCGACGGCTTAGTTTTTTGCAGATGCATTGTCAAATTAGTTACTCAATCATTTTTTTATCCAATTGTGAAGACTCGAACTGTTTTTTTACCTTCTGCTAATGTGAGCCATGATGAGTTTGCTAACTATGCTGGATGCATTTTAAATAATAGTCGAAGTCGATACCTTGTAGTCTTTTGGTCTCCATGCGTTGTACTAAACCGTAGTATTGCGTATTTGAAGTTTGAGTATGCGATGAAATCGACATTTGTGAAATATCCCAATATGCCGATAACAAAGGAGCTCACCGAGCCTATACGTCATGATCGCTCTTCAGCGCGTCCGATCTTCAGATTTACTTGGATGCTGAACATGAAAACTTATCATTTTGTGAACATTTGATATCAAAAATGTAAAAATTTACTTTCTTTCAAAAAGTCACGCTCTTCCGAGGAATTTTTTATGTTGTATAGTGGAGCCCTATGCACGTCATGCGTACGAGTATAGAGGTAAAGTCATATCATGTAATTAATTCAGTAGTAGTGAGATAACAAAGGACAATTGTAAAAACATTTAGTTCGAACGTTTCGAGCATGTGCTCATTTTCAAAAAAATCATGAGGGCCGCAAAGCATGCTGGACGGAGTTGTCGAACAGGTCGAGTATTAGGCTCACCGTCACACTCTAGTATCAGGCAACACTGTAGTACTTCTTGTGACCGAATTATTGATTATAGTCGACATAAAATATTAGATTTTTGTGCAGTTAATTCTGATTTGCGAATATTAGAGTCATTGTACATTCATAAATTGAAACCTTCATTTAATGATACGCAGAGTGCATACCCATTAAAAATCGTTAGCCGTTAGCCCTCCTCCTATGAGCCACTCTTCTGGGTTTTTCTCGGCTTTAGTTTCCGCAAGTACTTGTATTTTCCATTGTTGGAAGTTTTAAATCAATTTGCATCGTTCTTGTTCTTGAGAGTGCTTTGCCACTGAGTAAATAGGTCTCTAAGGATCTCTCTTGGTGTGTATATTTCGTGTTTTTAATTGTTTAATTTTTTAATTTGGCACAACTGTATTCTTATTGCACAACCCTTATATCATCGGGCATATTGATTAAATGAAGAATTTTCCGTTGCAAACTTTGTTGAAAATGAGCACATGCTCGAAACGGTCGAACTAAATGTTTTTACGATTTTTTTTGCTATCTCATTCCTAGTGAACTTGCTGCGCAAAAGAGATTTACCTAGTATAATTCAGTAGTGTTGTAGGAACTTTCCATGAAATTTGCTCACACTGAACGTGTTAGTGTTGAGGTTATGTTCATTGTTGTTGTCGTTGTTATTGTTTTCCATTTGTGTTGCGTTGGTGTGATCTCAGTGATGTTATTGTTCGTTTATGTGGTGTGGTGATATGATTGTACGGTGATGTGATGTATATTTTCGGGGATATGATGGTGTGATGTTATTGTTCGTTGATGTGATGATTTTGTGGAGATATTGTACGATGATGGTGTGGTGATGTTATTGTTCGTTGCTGTGATGGTGTAGTGATATTGTACGGTGACGGTGTAGTGATATGATTGTACGGTGATATAGTGATGTAATTGTTCGGTGATATGGTGATATGATTGTACGGTGATGTGATGGTTTGATGATGTAAGTGTTCGGTAATGTGGGAGGCATTGGTGTGGTGCACAACACACCATGTCAAAAAGTTTGGGTATTTCTATTTACTCTGCGCCTCGTGCCATAATCTTGGCCATAATTATAACTAACTTTATTTCGATTTCCCCTATAATTTACGATCTTATCATTTTGATGTGAGCGATGATCGACCTAATTATCATAGCCCTGCGCTCGATGATCTGGAAAAAGCACCTTCGCTGTTCTGTAGGGATGATCGAAGATCTGTGCATCGAGTACCAGAGCGTGGCATCGTCAGTGATTGATGGGTGCAGGCGCTAGATGGGCGCAGGCGCTAGATGGGCGCAGGCGCTAAATGGACGCAGGCGCTAGATTGACGCAGGCGCTAGATGGACGCAGGCGCTAGATGGGCGCAGGCGCTAGATGGACGCAGGCGCTAGATTGACGCAGGCGCTAGATGGACGCAGGCGCTAGATGGACGCAGGCGCTAGATGGACGCAGGCGCTAGATGGACGCAGGCGCTAGATTGACGCAGGCGCTAGATGGACGCAGGCGCTAGATGGACGCAGGCGCTAGATGGACGCAGGCGCTAGATGGACGCAGGCGCTAGATTGACGCAGGCGCTAGATGGACGCAGGCGCTAGATGGACGCAGGCGCTAGATGGACGCAGGCGCTAGATGGACGCAGGCGCTAGATTGACGCAGGCGCTAGATGGACGCAGGCGCTAGATGGACGCAGGCGCTAGATGGACGCAGGCGCTAGATGGACGCAGGCGCTAGATTGACGCAGGCGCTAGATGGACGCAGGCGCTAGATGGACGCAGGCGCTAGATGGACGCAGGCGCTAGATGGACGCAGGCGCTAGATTGACGCAGGCGCTAAATGGGCGCAGGCGCCCGCGCGGCCGAAGTGGACAATGCAGGCGCGTGTGCGCCCCTGACCTGCCGCGCTGACGGCGTGCTTTGCACAGCTGGGCGCTGGCATGGTGTGTCCCTGTGTTGTGTCTTTGGTGCTCATGTGTTGTGCTCTTGAATGTGTCATTTGTGCTCCTGAGTGTCTCTTGTGCTCCTGTCTTGTGCTCCTGAGTGTCTCTTGTGCTCCTGTGATGTGCTCCCGAGTGTCTATTCGGGCGCCTGAATATCACTTATCGCTATTCTCCAGACACGGTTTGTGCGTTGAGATGCGTTGGTGGCCTTTTGAGCTCTCGTCTTGCGTTCTGTCTTGGCGCTTAATGTGGAGTTTAAATCCATTGTGTTTGTATGCTTCTGGTTGGGATATGAAGTCCAGGATCCAGGAGGAGGTGTGTCGCTTTGTCAGGGGACGGGGTGGGGACTAGGGCCTCCTAAAGCTGGGGAGTCGGGGGAAGTTAGACCCTCCTATAGCTGGGCTATAGCCTCCTATAGCAGCACCTCCTATAGCTTCTTAGAGCCTCCTATGACTAAGAGAGACTCAGGATGAGGAATATGGAGTACACCCTCCTATAGTTGGGGAGCGACCAAGTAATGGCCTCCCCATTACTTGAATACGTCGCCTCGCCGAATGCCTTGACTGGATTGGCCTGTACGTGTGTGCTGATCACATTCTGTCGGTGTACAGGGTGTTAACAGGCGTGATTTCTTTCAGTTCACTTCGTTTCGTCCTTACGAAGAAATTCAACCGTAAAATTTCTGTGTGAAGTTTTGCCGTCGTTCGCAGCATGCGCCTTCTTTCTCCTTTTTTTACTGCAGCCTCCCAAGTGGGCTGCTGAACTGCGCGTAAAAGTCGATATTAATTCTCTAGGCACTCGAGTTTTTCATCTTGCGCAACGCTTGCACTTTTTGTGCTGCGTTTGCACCAGGCAGCCTGCATCTCGCATCGCCTGCAGGTGGTGTACGTCGGGGCAAGAGTTCGAGCTTTTGCTCAACCTTCTGAACCTGCGTGTTCCTCTTGCTAAAAATGGTGATAACAATCCACGTGTGTTTCTTGCCAATATTTGTGTTAAAAATCTATACGTCTGTTTCACTTGCACATACGTGCAAGATAGCAGTCCATACACGTACGTGTGTTCCTCTTGCTAGAACTTGTATTGAAAATCAACGCATGTGTTTATTGCTAAAAATTTGTGTTGAAAGTTAGTGTGAGTGTTTCTCTTGCGTAAATTGTGATGAGACAACACGTGAGTGATTTTATTGCTAAGACCAGTGTTGAAAGACAACGCGTTTGTCTCTCTTACCAAACTGTGTGTTGATAGTCAAGTCATGCGTATTTCTTGCCAAAACTTGTGTAGAAAATCAGCGTGTGTGAGGCTAAAAACTTATGTTTTAACTCCATAACGTATTTTGGATTGATCATTTTCAATGACTGGACGTTGCGACTGGCAAGAAACAAGACATGACGTTCAAAAGTAAGTGGAGTCGTAATTTGTGAAGCGTGACGTCCACGAGCTTGCTGGATTCCTCTCGCCATTTATGAGGGTCACATGTGAGGCTGCGTCCCAGGCGCGCTGACCGTCCAGTTTTCATGTTGTGTTGTACATTCGACTGGTGTTTGACCTATTAGACCATAAATAATAGGTATATTCTAATATGCTAGTGACTGATCTTCAAAATGCGTCGTCTTTCGTCGAATTAGAGGCATTCTCAGCACTCGACAGCTGTGATTACCCGGTGCTTCATTTTTGTTCGTTATTTTCTGTTATTAGTCGTGAATTGTGCACTTGGCTCGATTCGATTTGATTTTGGTTTATGCGTCATGAACTTTGGCGCCTGAGTTATTTTGCGAATTATTTTTTAATGCTAATTTGTTTATGTTCTGTGTATCTGTAGGCAATTCAATTGTGCATTTTGTATATATCTAAGCAATTTAATTTTGCACTTTGTATACCTGCACGTAATTTATTTGTGCACTTTGTGTATCTGCAATCAGTTTGTACGTGCAATTTGGTTTATATTTTTGTTGTTGTTAGCAATCCTTCAAAACCATGCGTCGGGTTTTAAATGCTCGAGATGGTCTCTCAGGGCGCACGAGTTGGCTGTGAACTGCTGTCGTCTGCAAAATTTCAGGTCCATGCCCTTGCGTCTTCTCGTGGACGTGCGTCGCTCGCACTTGCTTTTCTCGTTGGAAAAGCAAGTGTGTCTGAGTTGAAACAGCCTTAGAGAATGAAGTACTTTATGCTTTTTATGCAACGAATTCGTTTTCCATTGTAGTTTGCAGATGTGGCATCGTAAGGTGATCATTAAGATTTTAGTTTTGAATAATGTGACTCACGAGACCTACGTTGCAGAAATGCTACAATTCACTTCAATATCTCAATTAATTAAAACATTGTGTCTTGATAATTGCCCTTGCGCAGTGGTTGTTCTGCGACCAGCGCCGAAGAAGGTAGTTTAAAGTAAAAATAAATTCCACGTTACAAAGTTTCAAATGGGGGATTGAAAAAAATGAAACGAGATATCACGAAAAACTTTTCATTCCCTTAATGTAGGTAGAAAAAGTTATGTTAATTTAGGTTTAGATATTGCATCTTTCAAATGATGGCCTTGACGGCTGATTCACATTTGGTGCCCTTTGAAGTGCGGGAGAGTCATTTTACTGGACCCTGTATGAGAGCGTCGTACAGCTTAGCTGTGCGTACAGCACACGAGCTCTCAGAGCCTACGTGCAGACTTGCTAGAAGTGCTCTCTCGCTCGAATCGGCCGAGCCTCTCTTCCTGCCGCTGAAATCTGGCCCATGCTTTGCGTGTCCTAATACTTCCGTATTTTGTTGTACAGTTATGCAGTTTTCCGTATATTGTTGGACAGTTTTCCGTATATTGTTGGGCAGTTTTCCGTATATTGTTGGACAGTTTTCCGTNGCAGTTTTCCGTATATTGTTTGGCAGTTTTCCGTATATTGTTGTACAGTTTTCCGTATATTGTTGTACAGTTTTCCGTATATTGTTATGCAGTTATCAGCGGAAATGGCAGCTTGACCGAGACGAGGATGCTGGGCGTTCGTTAGAGCGTTAGCTGTGTTGTGTGCAGCGTCGTGTGACGTCATCAGTCGCTCCCATCGCGAAAGGGGCTTTTGAACCGTGACGGTCTTGCGTCATACCTCGAGGTGTTTCCTTCCTCTTCTTCTATTCACGTGAACAGCTGAAATTCGCATTGAAAAATTGTGTGTAACTGCAGTTTCTTTTGTGAGACTAGAAGTAGAAAGATAGAATACAATCGAATAAAAAATGACGACAGAAACGAACCGAGCGGTCCATTCTTGGGTTCCTACCCAAGTTCTTTACCGTCAGACAGCGAGATTAATATTTCACGTTTACATCTCACGTTTACATCTCACGTTTACATCTCACGTTTACATCTCACGTTTACATCTCACGTTTACATCTCACGTTTACATCTCACGTTT
>VOMN01098847.1:0-15393 GCA_014899125.1 Orchestia grillus | reverse complement strand
GATCTCTAGCTTCCTGACGTACGCTGACGGCCTCAGCATGCCTTCCAACGAAGAGCTCAGGGATCCTACCTTAACTTCATAATGGTCTCATCAAGGAAGGTTGCGCAAGGTAAGAACCGTGTCCCAGACATGTGTCTCACTGGACCTAATTGTACGTTTTCCATTTGATTTTTATGCACATTTATTTCATGTTGTAATTTCTTGAATTTTTTTGGTCATTTCAGTGCACATCCTGGTATCATTGTTTAATGATGCTGGTTGGAAACTAGCAATTCTTCAATAAACCTTTCTTACCACGGACTCGTCTAAGTTTGCAAGGAAATTGTTAAGTATGAAACAAAGAAAATAGCTTCTAAAATACAAACCACCTTCAGCACGACAAAAAAGAAATTAGTTTCAGCAAACAGACAACCCTACAACTTAACGGTTCTCGTTTAAAAATACCTAGTTTTGAAGATGAAGTTTCGAAAGAAATAATCACAGGGTGTGAGGAGATTGGATAGTCTTAACGACGGGGAAACATCTTGGGACATGACGAAGGAAAAAAATCTGGCGATGGCAGAATTAGAGTTAGCAATCTCATTTTTAAAGGAACACCTAGTCACTTTACCTGCTCACGAAGAACAGTAATAACAACAGCGTTAATGTCACAATAATCACGTGTACATGGACACAAAAACACGCTAACACGACCAGGGCACGTGTGTGGCAACACTCATTGAGTGGAGCGCATTATTGTGGGGAAATTGTCTCCAGGAAACTTTACTGCATGAGGGATATACTGCGATCAGTATAAATTATTTTGAATGCAAATTTCTTCTTTATCGGATGCTGTTGGAAAATTTTCAATCATAAGTAATATAGATACGAAAATAATTTCTCTACAGCATATAATGCAATCAGTAAATGAATACTTCCGAGAATATCGAGAAAGACTTTTTCAACAGGGGAAATTGTTGAAAAATTATTCCAAATAGAAAAAACATACACAAGAACAGTCTTAAGCATCACACGAGACAACAAAAAAATTACGGATGCAGTTAGTAAAACAAAGATACTTACTGAGATTCACGAACCTCTGCAGTTGTAGAGGAGGGGGGCAATTAAAAAGCGACCTTCGATCAGGTTTGAGCTGAGTAGGACAAGAGAAAAATGGACACAAGATCAAACGGATCAAGGGAATCCCGTAGTTTATCACGCACATGAATTTAAATATTTCTTGTTTTTTTTGTTGAACTAAAAAGTTTTGCGCTGGTGCTGAGGCTGCGCAAGACGAGAGGCATACAGGACTATCAATGAGGAGCCAACTGGTCGAATGTTGAACGCGCAACGGAGCGTTAAAATGCATGCTGCGTATTATTCATTTCTGAAGGTTAGAGTAAAGTTCTACTGGATCCGATACTATTACTGAATGTTATTTTATTCAGTGGGATTGCAGGGTGATTAACAAGCGAGATAGAAGGGCTATTCCTATTTGTGGGTGTAAGGGTGAAGAAGAAAAAGGTCGTTTAAGCCTAGGTGATGACACGATGATTAACGCTTTTGGGAGGTACGAATGATCTCACGGGACTTGATAAATGTGGTGAAAAGGCAACTTCTCTGGGTAATAGACATAGGAAACAACGGCATCGTAAACTCGAATATTTCAGAGTTTCTTACAATTCGTTGCGCTAAGAGACACTTCATTAAAAGTCATTTGTTTACTCTCTACAGCTTCGCTTATCTTGCGCCCCAATGTTCGTTCCAGACTCTAGCTCGCACTTTTCCAAGTAGCTTAGGTAGGGAAAGATCTGTACAGCAAGACTTAGGGGGCGAAGAAGGTAAGGTGAGTTACAACATCTATCGGAAAAGACACATAGATGAACAATGCAGATCAGGAAGCAACGGCCATGTAAGTTTACGACTATACAAATATTTTCACCTTGTGAATGAAATCACGAGTGAACTATGATTTTTTTGCACAGATTTGTAATTTTTCGTACTCGTTCTCATGTGGAGTGTAGTAAACGAGGAGGTAAGTTTCGTGTGCAAAGAGTTTTCCTTGGTAGTAATTCAGTTTATAATTAATTCGCTAAATGCTCAATGAAAATTGAAACCCTTCTCAACTGAAAATTGTCTTTTTCGCATGAGTTGAAAATAAGTATTTTACTTAGCTGAACTTTACAGCCCTTACAACTGCGATTCAACACGTACTGTGTTTCTCTCCCACTGCTAGGCCAGAAAATGCTCGTACGGGACGGTGCGAATGTACATGATTTGGCTCAATTGGTCTTAATTTTCATTGAACACAATTTAAATTACGGAGCGAGGCTGAACGTTGTAATCATTGTTACGCGTGTGGAGTTTGGCCTCTGTATTTACTCGATGAATTTCAATGAGGGAAAAGTTGAACCTTGAAGTGCATTTAGTAAACACTTGAAGAACAGATGGCATGGATACAAGAGGTCGGCTGCTCGGCACGCTGGCATCGCCAGCAAGAGGGACCGAGAGACAAAGAAATCGAAGAAAGAGGAAAAAAGCCCTCCAAACTTGCGAGAACTTCCTGCAAAAGTGCTGCCAATTCCGCGATGAGCGCTTCGGGTTAAGCCTCAGCAGCACTAACCCTTCACAGCACCAATTGTTCTCAAGCGGAAAGAAAAACATTTCTTAACTAGTTATGTCACAAGGGCTATATTACTTAGCAAAATGTGCTAAGTGTAATGCGAGGTGCAGTTAAGGTTTGATTAATGCCCCGGCCCACGCGACGGTGGTGTCCGGCACAGCCTGTTTGCCTGCCTCAGCGACGCTCAGGAATCCTATTTTGTTTCCTCTGGAGTGTAGAGCGCAGGAAATTCTCTCATGCACAATTCCTTTGGTGTATCATCCCTTGAGGGAGGTGGGGGAATTAAAGATTAAATCGCTAATTGAAATTAGTTAATGATAAATAAATTAGGTCAGTGAGTCATCGCACGAGTGTGACTAATTATTAACGAGTTTGAACTGATAACTCTCTTTTTTGTCGAGCGTGCGCATTTGTGGAACTGCCATCTCAAAAAGACCTTCGGTTGAAGTCGAAGTAACGAGTCCAATTAAAAACTGTTCACACAGGCTGATGCAGATAAAATACAGTATGTTCTACATCGTTTGCCACGAAATATTCTTTGATGCAGACGATAAGAATTCACGTACACAGGGATGGAAAATGAGCGTCGATTGATGACAGAACAGTAGTGGTGGTGGTGGTGACAGCAGCGCTTCAGTAACTTAGACTATCTTGCACCGAAAAAGAAGGAACCATTTAGTATGAACTTAGGAGAACGGGGAATCTATACACAAGATGTGTTCCGACACAAGATCCCCTACGCATGGAAATAAGTTAAGAAGGAAGAGGAAGAAACGACAAATAAGAAATAGCGAAGAAAGAATGGAAATAGATAGCAGCAAAGTGGGCACGAAAGACATAAGTCCCGAAGGCCTATCTAAAGTTGACGAAGCCTAACAGTGCTTTCCTGGGGGCGCTAGTTCCCATAGCATAGGATAGACAAACCTAACCTAACCTAGCCCTATTGCCCATGGCCTATCCTGTGCCCCTGTGGGGGTGATGACAGAACAGGGACGACGGCAAATAAGCGCGCGTGAGAACTCACAGGAGAACCGATGCATCGGAAGACATAGGAGCATGGAGCTTGAATACATCCACTCAAATCCGTTCAATTATACGCACGAAATGGATAGGCAAAGAGAAAGATAGGGAGGCAGGGAGGGATATAGAGAGAATAAAGGAAGGCTAAAGCAAACTGCCGCTCAAATGTTACTACCCGCACAGCGGTTCTGTGGTCCGTAATCTGTTGTGGTTCCGTGGATGGCGCAGAAAGAAGTATCTGTTAACTGATCACCTAGAAAAAGTGAAGTACCTTATCAGTCATTCCATCACCTCTTTGTTCGGGCTTAAAAGTTATGATTCCGACATGAATACGACAGAGCAACTGTTTTAGTTGAACACTGAACGCTGAGGCAGTCAAAGTTTAGGAAAAGCAGCTGGAGTGAACTCTCTCGAACATCCTGTCGAGACGAAATTTTGTCCGAGGGAAACGATCACATCAGGTGCTTTGTCACGACCGCCACGTCAGGTGCTCTGCCACGACCGCCACGCCAGGTGCTCTGCCACGACCGCCACATCAAGTGCTCTGCCACGACTGCCACGTCAGGTGCTCCGCCACGACCGCCACGTCAGGGGTTCTTTCATGTCAGAGTAGAGTCACACACTTCAGAGCGTAATGTATTTTTTCCCACGAGTCAAAAATTCGATAAGTCTTCAGCGCTGCGGTCACGCGCTGGAGTGTGGATTGAGTAGATTTGGGACGAGTGTGGATTTGAGACGAGTGTGGATTTAGGACGAGTGTGGATTTGAGACGAGTGTGGATTTGAGACGAGTGTGGATTTGAGACGAGTGTGGATTTAAGACGAGTGTGGATTTAAGACGAGTGTGGATTTAGAACGAGTGTGGATTTAGAACGAGTGTGGATTTAGAACGAGTGTGGATTTAGGACGAGTGTGGATTTTGAACGAGTGTAGATTTAGGACCAGTGTTGATTCCGTATGAGTGTGGATTTAAGACGAGTGTGGATTTAGGACCAGTGTGGATTTAGGACCAGTGTGGATTTAGGACCAGTGTGGATTTAGAACGAGTGTGGGTTTAGAGCGAGTGTGGATTTAGAACGAGTGTAGATTTAGGACCAGTGTGAATTTAGGATGAGTGGGGATTTAGGGCCAGTGTGGATTTAATGGATAAAGGACAAACTGAGAGGCCTCCACTTCCTCTGGTTAGATGCCCTCAGGTGCACCTGTCAGATGAGACTGTTCAGGTAGCCCTGAGGGTCGTGGAAATTCAGCTTACCCCTTTAGCTGGCTAGAGTCGCTACAGCGCTGTTTAACAGTGCTTACATATTGCCTTCAATTAGCTAGTCTGCACACGCTTGGAAAAGGAACATATTTTCATCATGAAGATCAAAACATCTTTTGGACGAAATTTAATTTCTAACAAACACAGTGTACATAATACAGGATTTAACATAGGAGGTGTTTAGTAGCCTGAAGTGACTTTTTTCTCCTAAAGGTTCAAAGGCATCAAACTCGGTCACATTGGAGTGGTGTACACCAGTCAAGTAGGGCGATACGCGCAAGACCTCCAACTATATCAGTTCCTTCCCCACAACTGGGCGCGTCATATATTAATGCTAATTTGGCGGTTATATTAATGTTAAGTTAACGATGACAAAAATATCAATGTTGCGTTAGCGAGCTATGATTGATCATTGATAATTTGTCAAAGCGCTCGGCGTGAATTTAAATTCTGCCATAATATGTATTACAGCGTTCAGTTTAGCCTTGCAATGATCGGTTTTCATTCTGGGCCGAGATGAAAACCTTAGTCTGAATTATGCTGGGATGAAAAGCCGGTGTTATTTCTGCAAGAACGAAAATCCAACGCTAGTTTTGCGATCGCAAACGCCGAGCGCGTATCGCTGCCCTCGTCACTTGAACGTAAAGTCTTTTTCTAGGGGCGGCACACGTGTTTGAGGCGCAGCGTTGCGGCGCTAACCTCGTGTGCCTCAATGTTTAATGTGACTGCCACGTTGTCAACAACAACAACAACGATAACAACAACGACGACGGTCAAGCGTACAGTTTCGATATCACGACAGGAACATGATTCTTCAAATTGTTATCAGCTGAGGCCAGCGTAGGCATAAAATCCGTCGAGATGCGATTTCAATGTCACGACGGAGCAACGTTTACGAACAACAGCATCGCGATATCGATCGTCCAGAGCGTGATTTGAAATGCAGCTGTAAGTATAACACATGTGAAGTATATGTTTTACTCTACAACTGCACCGAAGGATCAAAATGCGAATTATTAGTGTCACTGCAACGTTGGAGTTAAATAGTGTTATTGCTTTAACTATAGCAAATCACGAAACAAACATTCACAGACGCAGGATCCCACAAGTATGAATTCTTGGTAGCCCGAAGCGTGCTGAGGGAGTTTACTAATGAAAATTATGGAGGGACTTCAGTAACTGTTGGAGTTGTACACAAGGGGATTTTGGTGTGCAGTTCCCCATGCCCCAGTGGGAACCCTCATTGCGTACGCGGCTTGTACTCTGTACAAAATTGTAATCTGCACAACAATTGTACACTGCACAATAATAGTACACTTTACAATAATTGCGCACCGTACAACAGTGTAGCGCACCACAATCGTACACTGCACAGTAATAGTATGCTCTGGAGTAACTGTCCGCTGTGCATGCTCGTCCACATCAAGGTTACGGATTTTATGCAATGGATTCGACTCACATCGAGTTTAGACAATTGAAATCATGATGGTTGGTATGAGCTGCTGCTGCTGCGCGCATAGACAAAACCTGAATTCACGAAGCAGTCCAATTGCGTGACGGCTGCACAGCAGCACACGTTCGTGCCGAGCTTTGGAGACTGTGACAAATGATGAGGGAAGATAAAAAAAATTAACCATTCAAGCACCGACGATTCAGGCAACCATTTACGAATCAAGAATTGAATTAACCTTTTAAAAGGAGGATTCAGAAAACTATTTAAGTACTAAGGAATCAACCATTGAGAAACTAGCATTCAGACAACCATTAAGAGGCAAGGAAACAACCATTGAAAAACTATGGATTTAGACAACAATTTTAGAACTAAGGAATCAACCATTGAGAAACTATAGATCCAGACAACTATTATGAGCCTAGAATACACCGTTTAATGGAGAACTATGAATTAGGTCAACCATTTATGAACCAAGGAATACACCGTTTAATGAAGAACTATGAATTCAGACAACCATTTATGAACCAAGGAATACACCGGTTAATGAAGAACTATGAATTAGGTCAACCATTTATGAACCAAGGAATACACCGTTTAAGAACTACGCCTTCAGACCTCTCAGCCGTTCATCACCCATCACCGTTAAAATGAGCACGCACCCAAGTTACTGAGCCAGCGCCCCTGAGGCTGGTAGTCACTCTAGTACTCCTAATGATAGTAATGATTAAGGCGATCAGTCACGCGAACATGGCAAACGGTGGTTACTGTGTCAGTGTGTTGGGCTTGAAAACGATGTGTTAAGTGCTAGTGATTTACGTTATTCAAGTCAATTATTTCAGTTACTTGCGGTTACTGACACCAGCACATCAGCAGGTAATGCGAGGGGGAGTCAAAAAATGCTCCCACAGAAGCGGTCTTAAAAGTATAGCATTCAAAACTACGTAACTTGTTTTCTACATGACACCCGATGTTATCTGTACACTTCCGTAGCCCATGTTTCCTCCGGTACATTTCGCCTTCGTTGAATAGCTGGGCAAAGCATTGCACCACTATTTCAAATGATAGTCAGTATGAGCGCAACAATATATCAAATGATAGTCAATATAATCACACTACCTAGTCAAGTGATAGTCAGTATCGTCACACAACCTAATCAAATAATAGTCAATATAATCACACCACGATGCCAAATGATAGCATAATTACATGACTAATTTAGATGATAGTACATATTTATACGTGAACTCACAGAAAATATCAAATGATGGCCACCAATCTTGTCATACTACACCCATCTAATACTACACCCATCATGTAATACTACACCAATCATGTAATACTACACCCATCGTGTAATACTACACCAATTGTGTATAATCTCCCACAGCAACCAGGCAGGATGACGCGCTCGGTCGCCACAGCTCACCGCACAGGGCCTCAAATTTGCCCAGAATCATAAATTAATGTACCTTTTTATGGTGAATTCAATTCGGGAAGGTGGACAAACCGAATTTTTAGGTGATAAATTTATCACTAACCGTGCCAACTGATAGCTTACGGTCAACATTGAGCTCCCTACACACCTCCACCATCTCACCAACAATAGCCTCCACCAACTCATTAACAAAACAGCAAGGCTTTAAACAACAAGGCTTCGGTACCTGACGAATTGAAGGTCTTGCATGTGATAACCTCTTTCAAAGTAGTGGTTCTGACCCTAGGTTAGAATTATTTGTATAGCACCAGTGTTTCCAGAAGCTGAGCGACGAAAATGATAACTTACTACAAATTGATCAAAAAAATATTACACGGATTTTTTGTTCGTTTTGATGTACTAGTACTACATCCTCTCAATAACTTTCATTTTATGCAAATTAAACGTACGATGACTTTTCAGTCGGTGTTCTACCTTGACGCATTAACAAAGAGATTTACGATTAAGAGTTCAGGCGCTGTACGCTGAGGTAGGATTTACAACAAACGATGCCTGTTCACTGTTCTCACTTCGGGAGATACGGTCCTGGAAAAGAGGACTTCATTGCGAAGTGATCGAAAGCGTCACATCTCAATTTTAGTGGCACGTTTTCACTTTCCAGGTAAGTATAGGTTTGCACGCTGCATGGAAAACACTGAATTTCAGGAGAAAATCTCCCTGCACAAACGCAGAAGCAAAAATATCCTTCTGTCTCCGAGTTTGAAATAATCGTGAGAGTAATATGGTCGTCTAGCAATGAACCTCAATCATTTCTATTCAATAAATTTAAATTCAAATACTAAATACCTTGTTAAATTTTTGAAATTTAAAACTTACAAAATAATACAATCATTTTATGGATCCACCAGCACATCCGTAACTGGCACTCACCCCAAAAACGAGGAAACGAGTACAAAACAAAAAAGCTGTTCAGAATGACAACTCCATAAACGGCAGAAGTTCCTATCTTGATTGAATTAATTTCACATTGAAATGAGTGCGTATATTACCCTGAAACATCTGGTGAATTTAGTGTGCAATGCTGCCATTGTTTGTAAGTAAACTGAAAAAATTATTGCTGACATATTATACGCATCAGAGATAGGACTGTGATGGAGCCAACAAAGTGGCGCTGCGTCATTTTTTCACAGAGAATCAGTTTTGATCATTACACATTGGGAAAATTTTCGGTTCTTCTAACATTTCTTCTTTTACCCAGCGTAGTTTTTTGTAGATTTAAAGACCGTTTCCTTATAAAGAAAAGGCTCATTGTGCAGAAGTGGAACAAAGTGGCAGAGATACCCGGAGAAAATTCGACTCCGTCTTTCGGATTTGTGTTTCTCAAAGTCATACAATTCATTTGCATTTCGTAAAATCGAAGTAACCTTCGCACCACCTTGCCAGGAGTGGCGGAGGCCCCCCGTGCCCCTGCCGAGCATTTCGTTTCGGCCTCTATATCATGTGGCATGGGAAATTCCCCATTGTGGAAAAATATTCTTTTGCGCGTGTAGATATCTGTGAAGTTCGATTTTTTCAGATCGAGTTATGATTTTTAGATTTTTTAAGTGGTACTTGCGCGAATGCTTTGCCTACGTGCGCCAAGGACTGATCCAAGATTCATTTGCTTTACGGATCAACCAGAATTTCGTGCCATAAAGGAACCCTTACTTTTTATTTCCATATTTCTACTTGTTAAGGAAATGTGGGCACTAGCTTACTTTTACCCATGCATGAAAAACAAACCTCTCGGAGGGGAAAGTTATTATCTTGAAGAATGTCTATCTTTGAAAAATGATTGAAATTGAAGAAACAGGGATTCCTAAAATAATTTTTTAACGAATTTCTCAGATAATTTTTGGAAATTGTTCCTATTACAGATCTGTACACGGTGATGAGAGAAACTTCGATTTTTTCTCTCACTGTCAGTGTCGGGAGCTCCGGCGAGGCTGCGCTGCGGCTGCTGTTGCCGTGACCGCTGCAGCATGGTGCCGTGACCGCTGCAGCATGGTGCCGTGACCGCTGCAGCACGGTGCCGTGACCGCTGCAGCATGGTGCCGTGACCGCTGCAGCGTGGTGCCGTGAGTGCTGTCGCTTCGCAGGTACTGCGGCACTTCAAGCGTTACGGCACCAGCTTGTATCGTTGCATCGAGCTTATTTTGGAACCATATGTGTTACAGAACCATAAATATCAGGTACCAGTAGTAACATGAATCAAATAAATTTTTTTAAGTTTACTTCCATTGTTTAGGAACGCAAAATTTCAATGCAGTGTAAACAGACATTAAAAGGTGTATTCCACCAGAACAAAATGCAGCGAAATAAGAAAATGAAGCAGCAATCGTGTTTTCAATGTCCAGGCATTGAGAATACAGACACGTTGGGCAAAATTCCTGTAAGTCAAACTAGTGAGAGAACTCCATCACACAATTGTAACAGTAACTTCACTTCTTGTATTAGTGTCGAGTTGCTTGCAGTGGCGAGCCACAATTTACACTCCTGATGATCTGAGGAAACGTGAGGCAAAATGAAGAGAATGTGGACTTTTTTCGTTCAAACTGTGAAGTGTAGGAATATTGAATGACGCTTTTTGATGCACAGTGGCTGCTTTACAAATGACTTTTGTAAATTTCTATTCCTGAAAAGTTCACAAGCTTGACAATATATGTTGGAATTGTTCGATATGTTTAGCCCCAGCGAAAGCGTCGCACCGTCGACGCAGCGGAGCAAGACCCGAGCGCGGGGCTGTCGTTCAAACGGGACCTTTTATGTCTTCCTCATTAACATGAAAATGGGAAAACTTTTGATGATATTTCCTTCTCCAAATTTCTCAAATAAAAGTTACACAATCTCAAACTCGCACATAATTCATCGAAGAACGCACATTTTCACGATGCCATTCCATTTCAGTGGGGAAAAACAGTTTTCGGGTGTTTTTTTCTTGTCACAGTCATTCTTCACTATTTTCTTTTGAGATGCTTGGGATAACAAAGTAGAAAAACTTGAAGAGAGTATTTTTCAAACGTGGATTCTTTCTTACGGAATGAGTTGCTCGCGCAGAACAGTTTCTTTCGTTGCCTCGTGCAGCAGAGTTGTCCTCAGGTGAGCCTCTGTTGGTCTGTGGACAGAACGGTTCGATGATTTAAACTCTGGAAATTATGACACGTACATAAAGAAATATTGGCATAAGAGGTGAAAAATATGACTTCACTAACCTTTCACATAAAACTTACTTTTGAAACAGCTAATGGTATAGTTGCATGCGTCTTCTTAACATTGATTATATAGACAGTTATTGAAAATTTAGGATTCGTTTTAAAAAGAACGCCCGGATTACGGATGCGAAGAGTTCTTCGAGGTACAATCCGTACAATCAAGGCGATGTACATTTCCATAATTAAGTAAAATGAAGCTTAGGATTCCCCACGCGAGACCTCCTCTATACATAAACGACCAAACTATGCGAGGAAAAGTAAGAAGAACAAACGAACTTAGGCTTGCGAACGGATTATACAACCACTGTGCCCACGTGAGAAAAGTACAGTGAGTAAAATTATTATTATTATTATTATTATTATTATTAATATCATTATTAATGATTTCATTATAGTCATAGCTTAAAACTTCCTATCCACATGATATGTAATCCAAACAATGCAAAAATATAAAACATTTTGTACTCGGGATCTATGTTCGAGGTGTGTTCCTACACAGGTGGATCCCCTGACCATAGAAACAGCAAATTAAGAATGAACGGAAAGAAAAGAAAAAAAGACATAGCGAATAAGGTGTGAAAATTGGAAGAAGCTATCACGAAAAATAGTCTTGAAGGTCTATCTTGCTGAGAGCTACAACACCAGCCAAGATAGTACCGAAACCTTGGCACACGTTCTCCTCAAACCCGGAAACCTCTTGCGTGGCGGAGGTCGTCAGATAAGATAAGAAAATATCGTATGTGAAGGCCTGGGAGCCTCCCGCCAGCGGGACATTACCAGATTACCAGCGCCGAAAATACGCTAGCGCTTCTTAGTGTTGAGACAAGAAAGTCCTCTTAGCACTTCACAATGAATTGTGTAACGTGTCCATCTCTCACCTGGGTCATTTCAGCTAATGAATTTCCACTATTATGAGCAAAATTCAGTATTGTATCGTACAGTACAGCAAATGAAGTTCATACAGTACAACGTTTAGAGGCATATTTAGGCTATTGTAGACCATTTCCTCCACAGTACAACACTTGCTTGCCAGTTATTCCTCGGCTCTGGATGTTCCCTTGGCCAATCCTGGTGTATTTTGGCCTCCCTCTGCTGCTTCTCTGGCCGCTGAAGCGTCTCCTGAGACACAGCAGGCCATGCCGCTCCGAGTCAGCGGCCGCCTCTAATTTATTAGCAGTTGGCGTGGTCCTAAGAGTGGTGGGGGCATGGCTCATCAGTTTTTATCTCTGCTTGCTGACCATACGAGCCATTTGCCCCCTCTGCTTCCTGACCATACGAGCTCTCGCTCCCTCTGCTTGCTGACCACACGAGCTACTTGGCCCCAGCCGAAGCCCTGGCCGACCATTCAAACGCCTCCTGTTTTCTCGAGGAGATTTGCCTCTAGTTTTAGAGCAGCTCTTATGAGGAAGTAATACGGAGGGAAAGAGGGAAAAATACTTCGGCTAAAGGAGGGAAAAGGCAAAGTCTTGCCTAAATTCTATACACCCGAGGGAGTATTAGATAAAACGGACACGTCTTCTGGGCTTTATACTCCTACATCGATGAACGTGAAGGGTCTATACATTATGAACCATCACAGTTTTCCCCCCCTTGCTATCTCTCTCTTAAAAAGAGAAATACAAAGCTGACCGGGGATCCTATATACCTTTCACGGAGCCTCACGAATATTCAACCAAATATCTGCCAGACCTCGTTCTTTCCAATCCCATCTTTCGCTGCGGACAATAATTAAAATTCCGAGTTACCAGCACGAAAAATTCACAAAGCAGAAACCATTTAAAATCGAAGCAGATATTTTCGTTTCAGTAGGCTTCGTAAGTCGCGCTGAGCCTGCAGCCGCTGCACGGCGAGCGTTCACGTACTCTGGGCCCTCAGCCTGGCACGCTTTGGGTCTGGCAGGCATTTCAAGCAACCAGGGAGTACTTCTCTTGGAAAAGGAAGTTTAAACCACACATTCCTTACATCCCTCACCACGCCAGTAGTTGTGAGGCGTTGAAAACCCAACGGTAAAGCGCGTTGAAATTAATAAGGTTCTTTGTCACTCAGCAATGCATCCTTCGGCTCCTGTAGGGGCCCCTTGAAGACGCAGTTATTCAGGGCAGCTTTTGGTGACTAGTGTCTTGGGTTCCTCCATCTCGCTAGATAAAAGTGAAAACTAGAACAATGAACGATCGCTTCCTGAGTTTTCTTCGCGATCGGAGATGTGCGCGGTACAAGTTCCATGATGATAATGTTGATGATGATAGTTATGATGATGATGATGATAATTATGATGATGATGACTAAGCATCCAACAACCACGAGCGAGGTCATTGCAAAGTTCACAAGTACGAAGAAAATCAGGTTGTTAAATAGTTGCATATTTCGAAACGAAACGCAAAAGAAAGCTCTAGAAATGCATAATTTGACTTCGTGGAGTTCATATGTACAGTTCATGCGTCATGTTGACCTCCAGCACGACTTTAAAATTGTGGGCTTCTTCTTGAGGTAATCGAAGGGGCGGGAGAAGCGCCCGAAGACGACGGCACTGCGGGGGTAGGTGTGGTTGTGAGCAAAAGACGGCGGCACTGCAGGGGTAGGTGTGGTTGTGAGCAAAAGACGGCGGCACTGCAGGTGTATTGAATTGATATGTGTGACATGATCTAGTTTGATTGCAGTTTCACGTGATTCTGGCCATAATTAGTAACACTAATATATTTACTAAATTATGAACAGTGATATCTACTTAGAATTCAACATGAAAACCCCAAACGGGTACGGATGGTTGATCTATAATCATTATTGAGTCTTTTTCTCTATCTATTTTACCAGGAGTGAAAGTTAGGCTAGGCTAAGCTAAGCCAAGCTAGGCTAGGTTANAACGACCAAATATTTCTAGTGATAAAGCTGCATTAAGTTTTGTACGGAAAAGGGGCTGCAGCCTAACACATATGGGTAATTAGAATGTATTTACCGTTTTATTAAAAAATTAGCTGTATTCTTATGCAAAGGGATCATATGGTCGTTTAGGTTGAAAAAGGTTTAGTAAAGGTAAGGTAAGCTCAGTCAGAATGGCACAACTCAAGTGTCATTCTCGAGACTTTGCCGGTGCGGGAGGCTCAAGACTGAGGACGTCTGCCCACTTCAAAGAGTAAAATCTGCGCTCTGATGATGTCGGCTCACGAAACCGATCTGCCACTGAACTGATCTGCCACTGAACTGACCTGCCACTGAACTGACCTGCCACTTAACTGACCTGCCACTAAACTGACCTGCCACTAAACTGACCTGCCACTAAACTGACCTGCCACTAAACTGACCTGCCACTAAACTGACCTGCCACTAAACTGACCTGCCACTAAACTGACCTGCCACTAAACTGACCTGCCACTAAACTGACCTGCCACTAAACTGACCTGCCACTAAACTGACCTGCCACTAAACTGACCTGCCACTAAACTGACCTGCCACTAAACTGACCTGCCACTAAACTGACCTGCCACTAAACTGACCTGCCACTAAACTGACCTGCCACTAAACTGACCTGCCACTAAACTGACGTGCCACTAAACTGACCTGCCACTAAACTGACGTGCCACTAAACTGACCTGCCACTAAACTGACGTGCCACTAAACTGACCTGCCACTAAACTGACGTGCCACTAAACTGACCTGCCACTAAACTGACGTGCCACTAAACTGACCTGCCACTAAACTGACGTGCCACTAAACTGACCTGCCACTAAACTGACGTGCCACTAAACTGACCTGCCACTAAACTAATCTGCCACTAAGCTGATCTGTCACTAAACTGATCTACCATAAAATTGATCTGCAGAAACTAAGATGCCAAAAATGATCAGCTAAAACTGATCAGCCAGAACTGATCTCACAGAACTCACCCGCCTGATGACGCCTGCCTCATCAAAGACGCTATTCTGAGCTCAGATTAGCGTCTCCAGTTACCCTGCAAAGCTCAGTCTAGAAGTTATTTTGAGTATATCAAATGTGGCTGTTGATCTTCCTTCTCCTATGATGACAGGAGTCGAAGTAACGAGTCATCGATCTCAGATCATCGCATGTGTCGTTACATCGATGAATGTCTGAAATTCTTTCTCTCTAGAAGCTCACCCCACCTCTATCGAAACCTATTCCTTTTTCCGTCAAAGGTTTCATCTTCCTTAGTCCTTTGTTACCTTTGATTGGAATCATCTTTCTCTGATCTCTTTCGTTGACCCACCAGTCCTTGCCGAGTCTTCCCACTTATCCTTTTCCTCCAAACATTTTCCCCGCATTTAATGGAGCAATTTGTACCAAACCATTCACCCCCATCCTCTCCCTAAATGGCCCTTTCCTGTCTCCTACCGCGGGGACCCCGTCCCGAGGCTCGTTA
>VOMN01098844.1:0-80443 GCA_014899125.1 Orchestia grillus | reverse complement strand
CATCAATCATAGAGTTGTACAAATACTTATGTCTATGCACTTCAAACACTCGTGCCTGCTCGGGTTGACACAGACTCCAAGGCTTACTGAGATGTGAAGAAGTTATCTTGTGTAAATAAAGACTATGTTTATTCATCGGATTGAAGGGAGTAGCCTTTTTTGATATAGTGTTGGACATGGTGAACCTTAGCATCCATTTCTATTAGTCTGGTTAGTCTCTGAACGTGGCATAGGCTCCTATGTACGTAATTCATACGCTCGTTTGCCGCAGAAAGTAAATTCCGAACAGACTTCGAGGGGATAGATTTGTCACCTCTCGTTCACCTACATTCGCAAAGGTAGGCGTGTAAAGACGTAGAAGATTTGTGGACACGTGTAAAGAAAACCTCGCACGTTCCTGTAGACGTAGACTGGGATAGGCATAGGCCCGTCGAGACGTCTACACTTGGGTTGCCACAGCAGGTGCTCGTAAGAGGTGGCCCGCAACCCGAGCTGCATCGATCAGATGTCGCCAAGGAGCGACTCTGAATTCTGAAAAAAAGAGACCACCTGCTACGAGATGGGTGCAAATTATGAGAACGATCGTAACAGCTTTGGTTT
This sequence comes from Orchestia grillus, assembly GCA_014899125.1. NCBI lineage: Eukaryota > Metazoa > Arthropoda > Malacostraca > Amphipoda > Talitridae > Orchestia > Orchestia grillus. Next base: position 79,843 of record VOMN01098844.1, on the reverse strand, counting down.
GTCTGTTTAGCACCGCATTTCTAAAGGTTTGAGGAACTAGTAGATTTACCTGTCTGATAGGGATGATATAATCGATCGGTACTGATAAGTATCGCTTAAATAAGCTGTAGTAAACACTGTGTCCTTAAGAAGCCTCTTTTTATCTCAGTGCTAATATCTTACGATATTTGAACTGATAGATATGGACTTTCTGTCCATGATTTTTCAATGTAAAATGAGGTTCAGTTTTTTATTGTTTGGGGGTGATCCTAAACAATGGGCAAGAATTCAGTAGAGTTATAACGTAGTAGAGTTATCCATGCTCAGCACATTTTCGCTAACGTGGATTATTGAGTCTAAATAATCATATTGTAAATGTGGAAAAACATATCACAAATTTGAGATATTTTTATTCTCGTTTTCGTCGTATGTGTAAAGCTTTCCTGCAGAAAGGCGTTCTATTGTTCACGTGGACAGCATGTGCTGATATACTCCATTGATCACCTCATGTCAGTTTACCGGTCTCAAAAAATTAGTCTTTAGGTAGACCAGGAATATATTATAGGCCAACTAGCGTAAACTTATTCGTAACACGGGAAAGTGTTCATCAGTCACATAATACCAACTAATCGATAAAAAGAAAAAAATTATTTCTCACCATGTAACTAGAAATAAATTTACTGGTTACAAGACATTAGTTTAAACTTGGAAATAATTTTTTTGATGATAGTAGTTTTCAGTTATTGGTATTGAATTGGTTTACATAGATAGAAAAAACCTCCGTTTAAAAGCTCGTTGATCATATATGTCCATAATTCGCAATTGAATAGAAGCAAAATTAAATTATAACCGAACAAGATGCTATTTATAATAAACAAAGATTCTAGAATGAAGAGTGATGTTGGAGAAACGGTGAGGAAGCGTCTCCATTTTACTGGTAATTGCTCTAAAATCGCACTAGTGATAATTTTAACATAATTTGAATGTGAAGCATGTCTGTTTTCCATTATGATTTTGTTTGGAGGCTGTATTCTTCTAGCCTCCCTAGCTATTTAATATTTAAATATGTAAGCAATTAATTAACAAACTCACTGTACCAAGTGAATATGTGCATGAAATGAGCGGTATCTTAGTATAACTATTTGCAGTTAGTATTACAAATTTCACCAGCAGTGCAAAGTTCCTAGATAGTTGGATTTGTTGGTCTCTACGAAACCCATAGCAATGGCTAAATAAGCTAAATAATTGCGTTCGGTAAGCTCAGTGACTTACTTACTGTTGAGTTAAGCAACACTCGACGCATTTTTTCAAATTATTCTCGATTGTCTACATTACATATTTAAAACGATATCGATCGCATTTCCCACATAGTACGTCAATTGATTAATTAATCAAATATATAATACAAATATTTTAACGATGTTTGCATTTCTGTGTCATGCAAAGGGTACGTATACCAGAGTAGCGGCTTGGCCTTCGCCGCTAGGCTGCAGATGCGGACTCGAACGAGCCGCAACACGGTTCGTTACTCCAGTTTTATGCTCTTCGAAGGACAGGAAGCGCAAGTAGAGAACCCATGCATTAGGTTTTCATATAATTAAGAATAATTTGAAAATGATTCCTTGGTCTTTTAGAAAATCAATGCAGAGTACGAAGCGTGTTTATTTTCCTGAGAATTTTCTCATAAAACTGGAAGGGAGAGTTAAACCCAAGGTGCAAGGGCAGGATATCTTCTTTTGTGGTGGGAAAATACGCAATAATGTGCATGGACAAGTGAGATACATTACAGTAATCTCCTAAGAAGAGCATGTAGTTCCGCTAAACTACGCACATACCAGCATTATTGGAGAATGTATTTTATATATTTTATAAATTGTGGTTACGGCTGCTCCGTTGTTCTGAAGCAAGACTAGCTATCGTGAGTGTTCGAGCACTTATGCGCAGAAAGTGTTAGCCGTTATGTGATCGAGCGCGATTGTAGAAGTAACGTTTTAGTTTAGGGGGAGCTTTAATTTGTGTGTTCATTTCTATTGCATGAAATTTTTGACACGAAAATTGTAGTAGGTCGCTCTTGAGTTGCAGCAATAAATTTTGGAAAGCATTTTTCAAATTCAGCGAAGATTGTAATCATTTTTAGGGCGGTAGTCGAATCAGCGTTACGTAGCATTATTGTAGTGACTGAGGTAAAAGTACTCTTTCTTTGATGGAGTATATGCTTCAGTCATTGGGTCAGAGTCGAAATTTCTAGATGTACAGTTATTGCACTTAGTCTAGATTGAGTGATCCATGGTAGAGGCTTCTCGACTTAAAATAATAGAGATGTGAATAAAAAGTTGTGAAGTCATAATTAAGTAACAAAATCAAACTGATTAGCAATAAACTTCAAAAACTAATAAGCACAATTAGAAAAGAAAAATGTTACATATTGTTTATTAATTTTTGCGCTTTGTTGTTATACGATTTAATTTTATTACTTAACTGTGACTCTTAGCTTAATTCAGTTACCAGTTCATTGCCCCGAGTTTAGGGACTACTGCACTATCTCCGGAGCTCATATTTTCTCTATCAAAGAAATGATGGCTGATGGCTAAAGATTCGTATCACCACCTGATTCTACATACACGTAGAGATTTGCCTAGGAATATGGAGCCGTTTTACGAGACTTTTTTCTTCTTTGTGACTCTGAAAATCTTCGCTTACAATGTCGTCGTACATTTATGAGTGATCGGTTAGGTTTTTTACGATAGTTATGGAAGGTGTAGGTAGCTTAACAGTACTTTCAATGCAGAGTAAACACATTCAGCTCGTAACTCTGAAATCCTTTTCACGCATTTAGTGCACAGTACGAGGGGACGATAATGATGATACTTTAACGAGGCGTCTTGAGACGGACTGTGGAAGATTTGAAATTAAGTACAGCCATGGATTATTTCGATACTGAGCTGAATCTCCCACGAGGAATGGAGGAGCTAACAACATGAATAAACTTGCATGCAGAGTTTGTTTTGACTTCAATCTCTTCGTAAAATACCGAGCTCCACAAGTTCACTTTAAAAAATTATCGATCTGCTGATGATCCTTCAGAGTGCGACATAAGAATCTGTCACATATGTTGGCTTATTAAACTCGAATTAAGATCTAGAATAAACAAAAAAAAAATTCATCTGAGACCAAACGAAGGAAAACAAAGTTGCATTATACATACACATGGAAAATGAGAGGACCCTTGCTTACTTTAATTTTATTTTGGTTAAACTAACAAATGTGCCAGATCATTTTGCCACATCCCCTAGAACGAGCGGCGCCTCTTGAATGGTGAGCTAAAGAGTTTTGGTACCCGGTGTTGTGTGCAACGTTGCATGCGTGATGATGACGGCTGCCGAGATTTGATCGCTCGGGCGCTGGCCATGGCAAAAAACAAGGGAGGTGTCGAGTGATAACCGGTGGGCCACAGAGGAGGCAACCGCTCGTGTACGCCTCCAGCGCATACCTCACGTGTGGGTGTTGCCATAACGGCAGTGTGGTGTGACTTGTCAATTGTGCGCTGACCATTTCATTGATTATTAGTGTAGTCTTGCCATAAAGGGCAGTGTGGTGTGACTTGTCAATTGTGCGCTGATCATTTCATTGATTATTAGTGTAGTATTGCCATAACGGGCAATGTGGTGTGACTTGTCAATTATGCGCAGATCATTTCATTGGCGGTTAGTGTGTAGTCTTGCCATAACGGGCAGTGTGATGTGACTTGTCAATTGTGCGCTGACCATTTCATCGATTATTAGTGTAGTCTTGCCATAACGGGTAGTGTGGTGTGACTTGTCAATTATGCGCTGATCATTTCATTGGCGGTTAGTGTGTAGTCTTGTCATAACGGGCATTGTAACGTGGCTTGTCAATTATGCGCTGATCATTTCATTGATTATTGGTGTAGTTTTGCTATTGGTGCATTTATGATCAGCTTGAAATTAGCTCGATTCTAACTACGGTTTTGAATCTTGTTTCGTCCGTCTTGACGGCTGGTAGAAAAGATCTTCCCTCAGTTACACTTTGTTTTAGTTGAATTAGATGTTGTGATAATATTAGCATTTTTAGATATCTACGCATTTTTAAACTAATGTCAAAGAAGTTTTTAGTTCGTCCAAAAAATTAAGATAAAGGATCAGGGTTTGCAGGCACGAGTGATTGCGACATAGCGAGTGGGTTGCAATCGTTATGGTGCGCTGGTGCGCTCACCGAATCAAGATGTGATCCTCATGGATCAGACATAAGTGTAAAAATATTCTAGCTTTACAGTCTTAAATCAACGAAACGACGTTGTCGTACAGGAAGAAATAAATGAAATGAAATAAATTGGTTTGCCGGAAGAGAGATTGATTTAAATCAGATATGGGGGATTTTTTTGTGAAAATGACCGCACAACTCAGAAACAAACCGAGTCGCTAGACAGAAATGTAGCGGACAAACGTAACTTACGAACAGGGAAAGGTTTTTTCACTGCAGAGGAAATCAGTTCTAATCCAATATGTTATCCTCATTGAGTTGAAGTTTAACGCAATTAGTGAAGCTACGCATGGTTATTTACCTCTCACATATTGTGCTAAAAAATTAAGAATTTTAGCTACAGCCTGCAGATATTTTAACGCAAGAAAAATTTCACCTTTTGATGGGGAAGTAAATGTTCTTCTACGTTCAAACCGTTGCCGATGTCTCATCTTAACTGAAAGCAAATCTATTTCTGCACTCTGTTAACAAACACTACAAAGAAAGACGGATGGGTCAAAACGACTAATTTCAAATCATTATAACGAGCATAAAGCTGACTCTAAATAGCTTGGAATATTTTATTCAAATTTAAATTCATTTACTCACAAGCAAAACCCCAGTAATTTGACGATATAAAAAAAAATTTCATTTCATTTCGGTCTTTAGGACAGATAGGCCGTACTGACCCATTCGTCCCTCTAGTGTCAAGTACTTGTGAGTATTAACAAGGCAGAGCAGCAAGCAAACCTGGGCCGGAGACGTCTATCAGAGACGAGGCGGTTCACAGGCGCTACGGTCCCATCGAGGAAGTGGATAGCTTGTTTAAAGAAGGTCGCAGCGGCGTTATGAGCTCAACTCATAGCTCCTAAATGGACAAACCGCATCTAGAGGAAGCCAAGGAAATAAAAATAATATCGGATGGGCACTCACAACAGTTCTTCCGAGTTCTAGCCCGTTATTGGGGCCCATTAAAGGCTATAGGAGCACTCGTGACTGATGTCTACTATATATACGTAGACGGGGGAAGGTTAGCGACTTGTGAAGGAACAACCAAGGTGAAGGCGGCCAAACCTATGCAGTTATTTTAAATTCGAGGTACTCGATTTCATCGTTCGAATTTGTTTGGTCCGTCTACCTTCGAAACGGAAGATGCAGACATCTTTCGACAGAGTTCTTTAATTCTTCCCAGAAATACTTACCATGTAAAATTCTGATTATTCGTGGAGATACATTAAGTTTAATTAACCCAGCAAATACCTCACATTATCTACAGAGGTACACTAACTATGTAAACTAATTAGTTCGAACAAAGTTTTGTTTAGAAATGAGTAGATTATCTTTTTAATTTTTAAACTCAATTTTGCAATAAATTTTAAGCGGTTGAAACAGAGCCCCGTTTGCGCATTGAATTTCGAACGCCACATGACCATTATCAAAGGCTGAGTGCCCGGCAATGATCGCGAATTAAGGAGGAGGAGCTACAGACTTCACAAAATAATTCAGCCTAAGAGCGTGATTCGAGCTTCCATTAAAGGCCGCACAAACGAGCACCAATTTCCATTTTTCGTGGGTCTGGCATTAGTTATTTCATGGTATGTTATAATCTCTCGCCATTTCAATGAATGTTAGTGTGCATTCAGACAATCCTCCAGCAATGTTTGTTGACTTTAGTACACGTAAATTTGAAGGTGTTGGTCATTCTAAGTGTTATGTTTCAAGCTAAAACCGTACGATTTTCCCCCCTCGTTTTGTGCCTCGTATTAAACAAAATTATACAGAATCTTATTTTGGTTAGGATCTTACTGACGCACCCAAACACTTTCCGTATTGTTCTTGTAAAATTCACTCAATAGATCGAGTCACAAAGACCAAGAAGGATTGTGGCAGGGTCAATTCAAACCTTATATCTGACAGAAAAATCACTATACCGGATTCTATGATGAATTATGATGTTATGAATGATTCTATTACGTTAAGTGAATTACTCAATTTTCTGTGGAAACCGAGATTACTTCGTTAACGAAGTGAGTGGAAGCAGTGACCTTCCAGCTTCACAATCATCAAAGTGGGGTATAGAATACGTACGGCTTCTGAACATGTATGTGCAAGGAAAAAATTTTGTTACCCCAATTATAGTCAAAGCCCCATGAATAAGCTCAAATTTAGATGATCCACTTGGTCTCATGCTTCAAAGTTTAAATGAGTTTCTGAGTGCATGATTGTCATTGTTCCCAGCGGGAAATATTTTTTAGAATTTTTTAGGTTCTTAGGTCGTGCACTGTGCGGCCACCTAATTTTTACGCTTGCACACTTTTTTAGGAATCAAATGCAGCGTAAAATTAGAAATAAGAATACATTAGAACTTAGTGATTTTACGTATGAAAGACCATGCTGCGCCTGTTTGATAAGGTTCTGTTAATTTCCATGTTTGCTTAGCTACTGCACGTGCTTCAAAGAGATTTTCACCATAAACTTTATTATTTCATTGAATTTATTGTCGCTTCATATGGAAACGTTTACAAATTTTTCAGCGTGCAATACAGTGGAAATTCAACATTGAATTTAAGATTTATTATCTATAAACGTACGAAATCAATTAATGTAGAACAGAAATTATTCACATTAGCAATACCTGTTATAAACGGGAAATTGGTCTGTTCTAAACGTATATACTTAAACTTAAACTAGTTTTTCCTTGCATTCAAAGAATCATTTCTAAAGAACACTTGTTTACAATTAGCTATTTATTGCTTCTTTCGAAAATAATGATTATTTTCAATTAAACCGATGTTAAATAAGTTTTCCATCTTTTTGTTTTTATATTTGTAGTGTTTTTTCAAACTATTTTTGATGTGATACAAAAGACAATAACACTCTAGGAATCCGATTCTCAACACAGAAAAATTCCTACTTTGATGCGCAGCAACGTTGTGTATTGGTACTCGTGTGGCCAGTGTGATGCCACCTACTGCGGAGAGACTAAACGTCATCTGCACACACGCGTTGCTGAGCAGAAGGGAATCTCCTATCGCACTGAAAAACCTCCAGCTTCACCACCTAATAGTAACATTAGAGATCATGCAATAGAAACTTTACCATCCAATACTTACAGTAAACTTCAAAGCCATAGCATCGTCCACCACCACCGATTTAAGGACGCTGGAAAGTATTTTAATTCATAAGCACAATCCGTCACTCAATGATCAGGGCAGCTCGGCATTACTTAAAATACTGGTTTAGCTTTTTCAATGTAGCAGGTCGATTTTTAAGTTTATTTTCGTGTCATCATACTTCAAAATTGTGTATCGGACTGTTTGTGTATTAAATTTGTGTTCTTTTTTTCTTTTCTTTTTAGAATTTTTCTACTGAAGATGAGTGTTGTCCACGCTCGAAAACTCTAGTTTTATTAAAATTTTCTGGAAACAATATGTTTCTCATTGTCTTCTTGATTACTTTCATAATAAAGTTAATTTAGTTGGAGACACTCTTCCACGAAAAAATTATGAAAATTGCTGGTACACCTGTTGGCAGCTTTTTGTTTCACTGTAACTCATAGCTAGAAAAATTCGCTGCACCTTTGTTAGTTACATCTTTCAGAGATTGGATTAAGCTTGAAAATTTTTTTTATTAACCGATTATAATAACTTAGATCCAGTATCATGCCCACAGCTATTCTTAAAATTTATTATTCATTATAAATTAGTGTCCTCGGATTCTGGACAAAATCCAGTTCGAAGTGTCATCATATTAATGTTTTCCAAATGCAAAGCATTTTATAATTGGCAAAACTTCTGCAATGGTGTGATACAAAATAAATTTCTGCCTCCAATGAGATTAAATATGATAAAATCTGTTCATTTGGGTCAATTTTATTAGCACTCAAAAGTGACGTAAACACCTTTTTTGAGACACCCCGAATAGGGAGATGATTATACGGGGGTTAGCATGGCTCTCTAACACAGTATGAGTTTAATAAAAAATTGAATAATATATAGTTAAATAATATGTATAAAATTGAATAATAAGTGCAGGTCAAATTGTGTTGGGGAAAAAATATAAGACACCATAATTATGGCAAGCTCCAAATTATTTATTCATGTATAGCACAAAGTTCTCCTTCCCATCACGTATGTCACAGCACCTATTGGGCTGTTCCAGAGGGGGTCTCGCACCTCAATGATTCAGTTAGAATATCGAAGTAACGACTCGGATAAGAAAAATCCGGATCTTATTTCACTAAATGGGTCATGTACCCTTCTGTGCCGGTAGATCGGAGCTTAAAAAACACCCTATAACAATGCGAGAGTTACGCAGCTGCTCTCTTGACGTTGCTTTTATACCTTGTTTAACTTCTTCGTCGCCAAATCGACAAATTCGTATAATAATCGATGAAAAGCTTGGGGGGTCAAAATTATACATAATGATATATGCCCCGGAGATAAATTTGTATTGGGTACCTTTAACGATTGCTCTGTGCTGTGGGAAACCTATGCCATGTATCACAACATCATTTTTCCTATGATAATAAATTTCCAATTCATTTGTCAGGCAACACTTGCATAAGTGCGTTTTTGTTCACAATTGAAGTCAAGTTCATTGATAACTTTGCTTAATCTCGTTGGGTTTGAGGTGACGAATTGCTCTAGAGTTTGCGATGATTATTATTCAGAGAGAGATGTAAATCATTTGAAATTTCTTTTCCCTCATGTGGATTCGGTATCATGAAGTGCAAAAATATAACATAATTTATCTATTATTATTTAATGCAAGTGAATAAAAACTAAAAAATCCTTCTTTCGAATACACTTAACTGGAATCTGTAAATTCAAAAATAATGTGTACTAAAGCTTCAAAGAATTTTCCCTTTCAAATTTTAAGTTTATAAAGTGAGTTACGCCTGTGAATTCGAGAGGTGTTAGTTTTTTCCAACTAGAGCCAAAATTAACTTCCATATCTGCACAATGTGTAGGTAAATTTCGTTGAAACGTTCAAGGCATATTTAAGGCAAAACAGCAAACGCAATTTGACAGTATAACCTAAAATGGGGCACGAGTGCCTTCATGTGTCAAGTAAACTGACACGAGCAGCAGTGGGCCGAAGATAAACTCATGTCTCTACCTGTTCGAAGCGGTCAGCCACCACTTCTTTGGTCACGCGTGGACCGGCCTACTACCACTACTGCAAACTCCTGTGACTATCTATGCAGCGTATCTAGTGAGAAATAGTGTAAGCGATAAGCCCCACATGAGGAGATAACATTTTAACTCTTAATACACTAGCCACATGGCAGCTGAGATCGCAGCAGCCCGACCTCCGCTTCCTCCCCCTCACCACGTCTGGACCTCACGGCGAAGAAGCCTCAATTCATGATGGGTTACTCACTTGTTCCAGGCTCAGTGTTGTCCCAGAAGTCGTGAGTGTTAGTTGTAAGCTTGGTTCAGAGTGTTCTCGCCTCCCACACAAGGAGGGAACCCTCAAACTCCTCCCACAAATTGCGGCAAGCTCCGCCTGCCGGTGGGGGCCTGCCACTAGGCAAGTCCGTCCCTTCAAATTTGCTGATTTTTATTCAGACTGGGTTGATGAACTTGTGTGTTGCTTCGAATCCTTAACAGGCAGTGCAGGCAGCCGTAACACGAAAGTCAGCTGTGTGTGAATTAAAGTTAACCGACCAGAAGTGTAGTAAAACTCGGGCAACGAATATATTAATCGCGACTTTAAGTGAGAACTCCTGTGAGAGCGTGTGTAACATCGTAAGAAGAGTTCATAGTTGTCTAATATGAACTGTGCTGGACGACGTCCTTTTGTCGAGTGAGTTTTGACCACCATAGCGCGGCAAGGCTATCTCATGTTGATGCTTATACGCTCGCACTCCTAGCGCACGCGCTCAAAAGTGCTATGGGCAAAAGGTGGTTTCGGGCTGTGGTTATGCGGTTACAGCCGCCTTGCTCCGGTAATTGCATGTGTGGTTAACTCAATACGAACCATCGAGTCGTGGTGTGGGCGACTCAGATGAGCACGGAAATTCAAGTTACTCTTGATACTATGTAATTTGTTTAACATTCATAATTACTTGGAAAATACAGTTCGCCAACATTTTTATGTACCATAAGAATTTCACGCATAAATGTCCACTGGGTGTTTATTTGTTAGCTCTACGTTCTGCACTCACGCAGGTCAACCAACAACTTTCACTCGATTGTCAACGCTTGTCAAAACCCATTATTGCAGACTTAAATAATAAAGTCCTATACCCAGGGCGTCAGGAGAACGACGTGGCTCATGGTAAACACTAAGTACCGCGTATCCGCAAGAGCTCTCTCGTGAAGGCGCACCTAGTTCACTTCTACAATACAACAATCACTTAATTGTTGCGGTCACTGTGCCGAGGTCTGTTCCGTTCTCTACCAACACACTTAATCTACAGTGAAGATTTGTGAGAAAATGAGTGAGGTCACTCCCCAAGAAGATTTGATGATTTTTTGCAGGATTGTGAATAAAGTAAATGATTTAAGTTTCGTTAGATAATTTTTCAAACGACTCGACATCACGTAGAACAAGCTCCTAAATGGAGCACTTAAATCTTCCTGTACAATTTGAGTTGTATAATACATCTTTTTCTACAGTTGTTTCACTAAATTCTACAGGCCCGTGCAGTTTAAGTAGATCGCTCCCTAAGTTTAAAGTCGGTAACCGAGTTCGAGATCTGCTACACAATCGAAGAAATAAATTTTCATAGCTGGAAAATGACGGCAATATTCTTTTTCAGACGAGAGCTCATGCGATTCAAGCATTTTTCATACCATTAGTTTGGACTGTATAACTTTTGAAGGAGACTTTAGAAGAAAGTTTCAAGTTTACAAAAATGGCGAAACATTTGAACTAAACAACTAGCAAAACAGGCAGAGTCTTTACCTCATGCAGGAGTATTTGTTTTAAATTAAGGTATGTACCAGTATGGATAGTTATATTGACTAATATCTTGTGCATAACAAATACGTAAATGTAGAATAACTTACTGATGCCAGTCCATGGTATTGAATATGACAGCTTTTTATCCCAGTGCATCTTCGAGAAAAATAATGTTTTGCATACACCCGGAGGCAAATTTTTGTTGCATGGTCGTGATGAATCTAAGTAATTAATTTTTTTTGCTTCGTAACGTGTATACTATTAATCAGTTGCTTATATTAATTTAAGCTTTTTGTAAAATATGAGTTCACTTATACAGATGCCTCAAAATTAAACAAGCCCAAAGTTATCATGAATATTTCTAGCCATTCAATACATCATAATAAATAGTAATCATATTCTTATCATTGCTAAACTATAAAAAAGTTATCAAAAACCAGCTTAAATTGAAGTACAATCAAATATCTTTACACAATCAAGGTATATACAACGGCAGGATATTTTAGATAAAAACTTATAAATGTTGGAAGAAAGAATCTTTGATTTACTCATCGATATATGAGCCTTCTCAGAGTTACAGAATCGAATTTGGCAATTTCATGCATGAAGCTCTACTGAGTGCACCATACAAATTTTCCCTTGAAAGATTTCAATCGAGGTGGAAAGATTCAGAGTATAATTAAGCGTCCACAGTGCGTGGACAATCATCTCGACGCCTAGCTTGTCGTTCTACGAGTTTCCACAAATTTAACGTTCAAATGCAAGACTTTGACTTGAAAGCGGAAATCTTCAAATTCTTGATGATTGAGTGGCAAAAAGACGCATGAGGGTGTCTTCTCTAGTTCTTAAAAAAAATGAGAGTGGTTCTTCCAAAAGAAACGAGAGTGGTTCTTCCAAAAGAAATGAGAGTGGTTCTTCCAAAAGAAAGTGCTGAAGAGCTGACACACTCTAATGAGGATAAAAAGAAACATTCTGTTCTAAGATGTCTCACCCAGGAGAATGCCCAGCGGGTTTACGCCTGGGCTTAGATACCGCCAGAGTTCTGTATAAAAAATTCAAATTCGCTGCACAACTTCTGAATCACAATTAGCCATTGGCTGTAAACTGGTGCCCTGTCTTGAATTAGTAATTATTGCTATCCAAGTTTCCGCTCGGAACTTGAAGCACCGGCAAATAAAGTTTTCTCAATTTTTATCGGGTTCTTAGCACGCGGCATCGTTTTGCCATTGCACAACCAGATTGGCGTGAACACACTGTAAATTATCTTTGATTAAACAAATTATTTTCCCCACATGATAGCGATTCCCCTCATTTAAAATTGTTTTGCTACGCTCACCTACTTATTATAACAACAATCCTACTTTTGCACTTGCTGATTTTCTTTTTAATCAGCAAATAATAACTTTCAGCCATTTTAAAATGTGCAGCATGAAAGAAAGGCATTTGCGATGCTCTGTTATAATTTTCTTGCCAATACGACTATTGTTAAATTAAATAAACAATTTATTATCACAAGTGTTCCATCATTCTATGGCAATGGGTAGTTTTATCTATAGCCACTCGTTAGCCTAGATGAGTACTATGACTTCTAGGCATCCCAATACGTTTTACCACTTCTAGAGCATCCCAATACGTTTGACCACTTCTAGAGCATCCCAATACGTTTTACCACTTCTACGGCAGCCCAATACGTTTTACCACTTCTAGGGCAGCCCAATAAGTTTTACCTCTTCTAGGCATCCCAATAAGTTTTACCACTTCTAGGGTATCCCAATAAGTTTGACCACTTCTTGGGCATCCCAATAAGTTTTACCACTTATAGGGCATCAATTACGAGTTAAAAATTTCTGGCGCACCATTTATACGGAATGTAACCATTTGACATTCCGTAAAAGTACGGAATGTCAAAATTCACTCCAATCCAAACAGGTTTATAACTTCACAGTGTGGAAAAATTTATTAAAACAAATACTTATTTTCCAATAAAACCACTGTTTGATGAATTCATCGACTGAAAAGATCATCGCGGGCATTTAGGCCAATTAATCTTCATTAGATGTTACCTAATGGTTAGTTAGTTCTGCATTTTAACTGTTCAAGAAGGTAAAACTAAATCAAAAGCTTTCGGATAGAAATATTGCAATGGGTTGTTCCAATCGATGCACTTGTTCCCAATCACCGGTAGGATTAAATGTCAGTCGTGGTATTCCTCACGACTTGCAAGTCGTGGTCCTCTCATTTACACAGCACTGTGAAAAGCTCATTTTTTGCTGATAACCTTTTCATAAATGCATTTCTTGTTCCAGGTTGTTCTTAGCATTGGCCAATGGGAACGTTATTATAGACGGCTTTCAGCATAGCCTCGACCAATCACATGTAGCACAAAGAAATGTTGCGCTGCGATGCCAGATGCCTTCGCACTTTAGCGTAAAATAAAGAAAGAACTACGCTCCTCATCTGCTGCTAATTTACCTGTGCCCTTGCTCTGAAATCGTACGGACCTATACCAAGTCTCCGACATTTCAGGGATCTCTTGAATTTCGTACACCGTAGAGAAGATGTGCACTGTTTGCTGTCCTTTACAAAAGTTATACCTCTTCACTTTTCATCATCTTTGAAAAACATTTGAACTGACGGATTTGTTCGATTGTAATCGTTTAATACCTTCAGTGTGAGATTTTTCCTACAAAAAATCTTCTTCGCTCTTCGAACTTTGCATTCACTAATGTATATTCTATTTTTCAAATGCGTTTCTACAAAATTGAGGCTCCAAATCCGACTTGACTACATTTGGTTTCCGCGGATTAAGGTTTAAGATTCGGAAATTTATGTCAATGAGGGGACACTTTTGATTGAGCTGGTGACGAAGTCTTTTGAAGAAGGCTGGATACAGCAGGAAGGGGCGTGTGTCACCGTTCTTTTCTTTTTTAGCCCAAAATAATGGGAAAATCAAACATTTTCTCTCATTTGGGTAAATTTACAATGATTGTTTAGCTCAGAACGTTCAAATCTTGCGAGTTAGGATCTATTATACAATTTGAGATTGGACAATGGACATGCAGGGATTTTTGTTCCACATTGATTTTGGTTTAGGGAGAAAGATAGAGTGATACCAACCAAATCAGTTTCAAATCGGATTCAGCATCAGAATTCACACTCAACAACATGTCATGACTTACGTAAAATCTTCCATCACGCAGATTCTGGTTTGTTGTCAGTGAGTTTTCGTGAGTAAAATTGGTTTGGTTCAACTTTGCTGTTTTCTAGAGCAGTGAACTTCGATGTCATATTTTTACTAATTTCTGTCTTAGTTCTTGAAGAGAATAATCGAAGAAAAGTCAGTAAGTTTTTTAGCTAATTGATTAGTTAGTTTGCTAGTTGCATTTGTTCCAGACGTTATACCATCTGTGAATAATTTTATTCACCTTAGTGAATAGATTAACATTTCACTAACATTAACTACATTAACACTGTATTCACTAACATTTCACATTAACATTTCACTAACATTAACTACATTAACACTATTCACTAACATTTCACATTATCATTTCACATTTCATTCGCAGATTAAGTACGAATGAAATCATGCAAAAACCTCTTTTTGGTTGTTCTGTAATTTTGATGGTTGTTCTGTTATTTTCTTGATTTATTAGAATATTTTTCTTGGCATCAGTTTCTGTTGCTCTTGATTTTCTGAAATATTTGACTATTTTATAACATTTACATTTCTGTACTGATAAATATAACAGAGGACAAACTTTTTTTCAGACATAATTTGAATCTACTTAGTAAATAGTTTTTCAGTGAATAATGGCGCAAAGTTTGATTGTTTGTTAACTTGAAGTCGGCTTATATTCAGGGCATGTTTATGTTTGCTGTTAGAAAAGTGTTATTCCTAAACTACGAAATTCCGTGGAACCTTTTGTGCTTGTTCAAAAGTGGATTTTTCAATACTTTTAAGTCCTAGCAACACATTACTATCTGAAAAATCAAGAAGCGAGTATTATCTTGTAGCAAGATGCACCTTGGTGACGATTTTGGCGAAGGCTGGTGGATCGAACGAGCCTTGAATGAGGTAGTGGGCGAAGGGTCTCACAACTACACACCTACGGGCAGCCCCAACGTTGTATGCACAAGCCTCCCCATTCACTGGAGATCCAACAAATCCCTCCCCAGTGCCTTCAAAGTGGTCATTTTAAGTGATATAATGGACGGGACACCCGTCACAGTGAGGGCCGGCAACGATGAAAACTGCAGCGCTGAACTGAGAAACAATTCCACCGTCATCAAAAACCAGGTGGCAAAGTTTACAGACTTACGATTCGTGGGACGGTCCGGTCGAGGTAAGTTAAATGCATGCCTAACTTTTGTTTCTTAGGGTAAGCTTTTGGAATGATTGAGAATTTGTTAGTCCGAGTGCTTTGGCTTTCCATAACTTTGAAAAATGTATTATTTTGCTACCCTTCTATGTAATCTTTGTCTTGCTAAATTAAATGTTTCAGGGGACCCAGACAATCTCAACATCCTATTTAGTTTTCATAGCAGGGAATTGTTTTAGTTAACGCTCTCCAGTCAACAAACGGCTTAGTTTATGGAAACTATTAATAACACATGAAGTATCTGTCAGTTGAATTTTGTGGCCACTGTTGATTAAAACTAACGAATGTTCGTTTCCTTCTTGCAACTAGAGAATATAATTAAATACAAGGAAGTGATTCGCTGCAGAGTCACAAAATTGTCCCTAAACTCGATAGCGTGACAAGCTGGCCAGGTAAGGTACGGGCAACCTGCGGGAAACGTTCAATTAACTTCCCCGAATGACACAAATTCATCACTTCCAGCAATGTACTTGGCTAAAATTGGGTTAAGGGATCAACCATACTTATTGGTAGCGTATTCGAGAAACACATTCGCTAATACCGCTCTGGAAAATCCTAATTTCGGTCTCGAATGTTTTGAAAATCTTAAGTTGTTAGATTCCATCTGATTGCGACATATCTACATTGTGAACATAGCTAAAAGATGATTTTAATGAAATTTTTTCAAAAGATTCAGATATATAGGAAAATGACCAACAGCGAAAGTCTTTCAGCGTATCTTCTCTAAGAGACGTTTATAGAGAATATTTATTTAATATAATGGTCGATAGTCACCGAGGTTTCTTATAAGTATAATAAAATTAAGTCATGCAACTTTGGTTAAATTTATTAAGGTTTGTCTATGGTATGTTATGAGAACCGTTAGGTTAGTGCCCCCAGGGGGTACTGTTAGGTTATCTCGACTTTAAACAAGCATTCGAGACTTTTAACATTCGTGTCCACTTTCGTGTTCAATTTTCTCATCATTTTGCTATCTTTTCTTTGTTATTTATTCATCTTCATTTTCAACTTACTGTTTTTATGCCGCAGAATCCTGTGTGGGAACACACTTTGTGCATTGATTAACCGGTTCTCTATAAATCTTTTTTCACGTGAATTGGAAGCTTCAAACGAACTAGTAATGTAATCTAAAATTTTGATTAGATTTGAAATAAAATCGAGTGAAAATAAAAAAAAGTCCCAGTGCTTTTTATGTTTATTGAGGGTGCCAATAGCCGGTAAAAGTTAGGCTCAATGTTTACGAGACTTGGATGGCGGTAGCCCTTCATTCGTGAAACTTTTTATCAGGTTTGCAAGAACGAAAACATTCAAACGTGAATATGCACCTTTTTGACTTGAATTTGCTTCTCACAAGTTCAAGCACATCTTTCAAACCAACGTAGGATTTGAAGTGAGACAATATCGTATTTGTTTTATTATATGTCGGTATGTATATGTTGAAAAATGACTGTATTCGTTTAGTTTAATGAGGGGTTCTTGAAACGGTTAATGTTATTCGAGTCTGGTTTTTCCACGTACTCATTATTGTTCATTTCTGTTCTTCACGGTAACTGACATTTCCATTTTTTCGAATGTAATTTTTTAAAATCTGTTTTTATCTTTTTTCGAAAAAGACGTGATCAAGCGAGATATTTATGTACATATTACTCGAATAACTATTAATATAGAAATGCACTACAGACCATGGTATCACATGTCGTGAATTCCGTAATATACCGACGACTTCATGCTTGAACTATTTACAATTGCTTTCAGGTCAGGTTTGTGAATTTTCATACTTTTGTTTTTCTTACTTGTTAAATAGAAATGTTTATTTCTGAAACGATTTGAAACAAACCTACGTAAAGTTATGAGAAAAATTTCGAATACTCTATTACGAATCTGATAAGTATTTCATTGGTATTGCGACAATTGGTATTTCATTAGAACTGCATAAACCATTTTTTTAGTATAACCCATTTTCAAGTACAATCTCCTTCATAAACTATAATTTACAGATTATTGGTTCTTGAAATTTAAGGAAAAACGCGCACTGCTTCTCTATTTCATTCAGAAATGGAAAATTCAGGCCCAATTTTATCTACTTGGAGATAACAAAAAGCAACGAGAGAAAGTGCATACAGCGAATCGACAGGCGTGTTTCAAGCTACTTCTAACTCGTATACTTTTCAACATGAATCTTTTCCCGCTATCAGAATTCGACATTCGAGAGCTGGCTCTCGATCTCTCCAGGAAAACGCATGAAATTTCCAAAGCGATCTCCGTAATGACTGTTTTTCATCGTCGATTTGTCGGAGCCTTTCATTTTTAACACTTTAAGCGCGACGTGTCCACATGTGGTCACGCTTGAAATTTTACCTGTGTGGAGAACCGCACTTAAAGTGTTAATTTCGTTGCAGTGTTTCGGAAGAAGAAGGCTTAGTTTTCTGTCTTGAGTTTGGTGTGCTTCTTAACATTGTGAGACGTGTGCCGAAGACCAGAATTAACTGTTTCGATCAACAAGGCAACTAAAGTCGGCTTACACTTGTAATTACGACAATTTCATTTTCAGAACGTTTAGAAGTAGTCTGATTTCATGAATTTACGTTCGGAAGGCCTAGTAATAATATTATATTAAGAACAACTCTATTTTAAGAAGCACAGTTAAATGTACTTAGGCACATGCATATGTGAAGAGCCACAAAATTTAAACATTGTAGACAATTTAGAGCGCGTATACTGGGTAAACAATGCAATAGAGAATTTGACAGTAAGAGTTTCATAAAAACATGATTAGCGAATAAATTCCAGGGGATCTCTAGGGAATGTTAATACTGTAGCGTTTGTAATATTAATTCAACATAAAATATTGAACGCAAAACAAGCATTAACTTCAATTTTGCACGTAGAATAGGGTTTTATTTTCTACAGATTAATTATAGTGTGCAAGAACCTCCTACAGAAATATCTGTTTTATGATTTGAGGTGCAATTGTTGTAATCCATCAAAGTATCTCGTTTCAACAAGGCGTTTTAAGCGGTGAAAATTTTCAAAGTATTAATGTTTTTTAATATTCAGCAGGATTTGGGAAACGTTTATAAAGTTCCAACAGGATATTTTCCGGAGTTGTTTTCAATATTCTTAATACAAGCCATAGTTTTGCACCTCCAGCCTATTTTTTTAATTGAATAACTTAACATTAAGGTACAAGCACACTCTTGAAAATATAAATTGAAATTTTCACATGAAGTTTTAAAATGTTTATTCCGTCTACGTGTGTTCGCGCGTTCAGTATTCATTAATTGCGATCACAATTTATCCTATTAATAATGATTTACTTTTGCAAAATCTAAATTGGTTCGAAATATGGTATGATAAAACTTTAAAATACCATTCTTATTTTATTTCTTTATGAATTTTTATAACGCTATTGATTCCACGATTCTAATCTTTGTGGGAAAAAATTGTAAGCTGATTTTTATTGAACATTAGGGAAATTAGTATCGGTAGTTTTCGGCCAAATTTAGATATAATTTTTTTTTATATACGCCGTTCAGAGATTGAATTGTTTTCGTGAACGTATTTATTCACACTTTGGAATGGTGGGAATTTTGAGCTCATAGTCATCTTGAGTCGCGTGATAACGCATGGAAAAACACGTCACAGTTGTCCAGCGTTTTGACGGCGCACGGCGTCGCAGCTAACGTAGGGCCAATTTTATGGTCCATGTAATTTAATCAATGTGATCCATGTAATTTAATCAATATGGTCCATGTAATTTAATCAAGCTGGGGATTTTCCTGGAAACTGACATTAGTGAAAAACTTCATACCTATGATTTTTCAGTCAAATAAAGGATTTTCAAATATTTACAAGTTTTTTAACAAGTACAGCGACTTGAAGTCGTCAGTTTGAAATGTCTTACGATTTTCGGCTCCTATGCAACTTTTTGCCTAGAATTTATCTAGCATACGAAGCCCATACGTAATTGAACGAAGTTTAGTTTCTAAATTGGCCGCTATTTTTTCTGTGAAGGCTAATTTTGTCTTACCATTATACATGATCCTTTCATAAATTCTACTGCGCTTTATTTGAGCAAAGTTAGGCACGTGTGACAGGAGTAAAAAACCCTCATTAGTACAACTTCATGACTGTAGAAGTGCGGGCAAAGATGCTGGCACGTTGCAGTGTTTCATCTATTGGCAGTATCATAAATACCAAATTTACGTCGAATTCTTAGCATACTTTGCCATACAAATGTACGGGACAAGATTTTTGAAGCAATTGTAATTTTGACTGCTAATCGTTTTGTAATAATCTCAGTTTGAACCATTCGTCATTTTGACTAGTAATTCCGATGCATTCTTCTGTAAACGTACAATATAAATATCTGTAGCAGATTTGTCACGAGTTCGATTGGTAATTATCATTGTACTAAAAATGAAGAAAAGAACATTTCGATCATAAAGGTTTATGATCGAAACGTTCATTTTTTCTTTTTTCTTTTTTTATAATAAGTCTAGTCAACAAATATGATAAGCTTGCGAGCGGCTTTATAAATTTTGTTCTGGGCAAAACATTAATATTCTTAAAATAGTGGTTACTCATTTTTACATTTGCACGAAAAGCTTGAGATTCGCTTTATAGACCTGAAATACGTGCTCGAACATGTAAACATTGTACACGAGAGACACCCAGTCATGCCCACACCTGATGGAATTAGTTGAAATTTTCATTTACGAATACAAGCCTATTCCTTTTCGAAACTCGGATTGTGTGTGCCTGAGTTTGCCGTGGACCACCCATTATACTGTCGGTCACTGGAACTAATTTGTTTTTTCCAGTTAAATTTCCAGGGCGTGTAAATGGTTAAACGTTTGTTTATGACATAGAATTTTTTAACTCTAAGCTTCGATTGATGTATTGTGTTTGGGCGATTCATGTCAGCTACCTAGCTGTCTATGAAACTGACTGGCCGATGCACCGATAACAGTATTTGGTCTCCGTAGATTTGAAAATCTTGGGCGTGTCGGATGGCATTATGCTCCAAATGTTTCCAACATGGGACAGCACCGGACCGAATCAATTCCATTTATTAGACTTGAGGGAATGCTGGCGAAAATAATTCCAGTTCCCATGTTGTGTTCCTTTTAGCTCGAAAGTCAAATCCTGACTCTAATTCGTCAAACGTGTGGAAAATATACGACGAATCGTCAGAAAAACTCCACAGTATCACAAGAAATAACTTACCTTCACACGGATATGCAGTCTCAAAAATGGTCATATTCTTTCTTGTGAAGCGCAGCCAAATCTTTTGAAAATTGTGTCCAACACATCGTTTCTGTAAAAATATCTCCATATATGAGTAAAGATTTCTTTGTACGAGTACTACATGATCGAAGTGCGTGCAAATAATGAACCAAGTGCGCTCATTTATAGTCCAAAGTCCATAACGATCAAAGCACATACAAGAGGAACACATACATTCTAACTTTTTACTTCTAAAGTGGACTAAACAATCTAACTTTTTACTTCTGTTGAGCTGCAAAACATTTGCTGCCAACTAATAATTATTATCTTGTGAAATTTATGTGCAAACAACAAAATATAGAATTTATGTAAAGTAGTTGAAAGATTTTGGCTTTTCCTGAAACTGGGAGACTTACTATTCCTAGGTAGCCAGTTGATGAAGACGCAAGTTCAAATTCGGCTAAGATTATGAAAATGTTATAATTTTTTATGGCTAATTTTTGTTCAATGGTTTCTTTAGATTTTGTTATATTCTTACAGAGGACTAGCGATCTATCATCTGGGATTTTTAAGAATATTTTTTTAATTTTCATTGTGATGGGTGACATATGTGAAAATGCAAAATGTGTCTCACATCTGTTCTTTTCAAGGAAATTAAGCATGCAAGTCTGTCACAGCGCGGCCCTTGGACTTGTCAGCGTAAAATATATCTTACTGACATTTATACTTTTCTAGAATTACACGTCATTGTCATCAAAATGTGTAGCAATTGATTCTGTATCTTCAGGTACTGAAACCAATGGTAACAAAATATATCAAAAATTATTTCTTCTCTCACAAACTGTAGCATTGTCAGTAACTATTTCTCTCAGTGATTGTTTTAGCACTTTGCCTCCGGAGTGGGTCATATATGGTACACGTAATCATCTAGCCTAACCTAATGTAACCAAAGCACTGTTATGTATAAATACAAATTTTCGAGTTTTCTTCAAATTTGTGTTCATCAATCGAATAAGCTAGTTCTGATTAGAAATAAAATTAATAGAGTAACCAAATTTGTGGAATCAAAATCTTTTATTTTTAAATTCGCAGTAGAGATATTTGTCGGCATGTAATTTTACCAGTGTGGAGAATCGTAGTCAAAATGTTAAAGAACACTACATTTTTTTTAACGGACAAACCCAGCCTCGCATTCGCCTGAGGAGTTTCATCAGTTTTGGGCAAATATTTTTTAAAACGCATAACGTTTAATTTTCGGAACACGGGATAATAATACCAAACGAGGGCGTTTGTATTGGCAATAAATATTTTATCAAGCGCACAGTAACTTAACGTTTTTGTATAGGAATAGTTTATAAACGGACTCTTAAAGTGGAAAAAGACAAGTTTACCTTTTTTTAAACGCTTAGACATTCAGTACGAGACTGCATGCGGTCACGTTTGCAGGCCGTATAAACAGTATTTCAGAAACTAAATAATATTTTCATTCAAACTTTACCTCTTATACAAATGATCTACTAACAACTAGTCGCTACCAAAATGACAAAATTCAGTGAGAAATAAACGTCTCGCACTAGTGGGTAAAAAGCACCCAATATTTGCTGACCACCCCACCTAAATTGAAGGAGCATAGGGCATCATCTGGCTCCAGATCTCGCACATCTGCCGCGGCACGGACACACCACGTGCGTCACCCTCCTACATAATTTTTCATCGTAAGCGTATAAGCCCATGGGTTAAGACCCGAAAAATCTGAAAGGCAAAAAATCGCAGAATTTCTGTTTTTTCTTTCGATGGTCAGTAATAGACCTTCGGATTCCTTTGTCTGAGATGCTTTCCAATTGGCATGTTTTGTTTTTGTTTGTTTCCTTAAGCCGCGGAACCTGCCGTAGAGCGCGTGTGTTTGCTCTGTGTTCCCACGATTGAAATTAACCAGTTCGACGTCACGGTGCTTTTATTTTTGAGAGCATCGGCGCATTTCAGCATCGCGTTTAATTTTCAGGGAGACAACTCGACGTAAATCTGGGAGTATATTTTTTCATCACCTCTAGACTTTCGCTATTGCTGTTTGCATCATCTGGAGAAAGATCCGCGTACAATTATAGTGCACATCCGATGAAGAATTCAACCTTTACACCCAGGCTTTAAACATAGCCTCGTTAATCACTCGCATTGTACATTTCAGCCTTTTATTGTGTTTGAGCATTGAGCAACCGCTAAAAAGCTTGAGCAAGCCAAACTTGTTTAGCTGCAGTGAGTCACTCTTCCTTAACGCTCGCGCCGGCTCGGCAAACTAAGTGCGGCGTTAACGACGTCTCAATGGACTTGGTGACGAAGCTTGGATCGAGTTCCCAGTACTAGTGTGTATTGATGATGTATAAGTGGCATTCCTGTTGTTCATGATGCATTTACGTATAGATGTATGAGTGACATATTCCTGTCGGTCATGATGCATTCACATATACATAGATGTATGATTGCCATATTCCTGCTGGTCGTGATACATTTGTGTATGAATATACGAGTGGCATCCCTTGTACTTGTGATGTATTCGTGTTTGATGCATTATAGGCAGCTTGTTGATCTTGGCGCATTTACGTGTGGATGTAAGAGTGGTCATGATGCATTTACGTTTGGATGCATGACAGCCCTGTTGTCTGTGATATGCGCGCAATGACGCTTGAATGTGTTATAGAAGCCCATAGGTTAAAGAAATGTTAATGTATGGGCCTTTACGAGAAAAATTTTGCTTATATCTCTTTATTCTACTTCCTTGATGCAGCTGACAGATCACCAAAATCTCGAACGTAGTTTTGTTGAAGGCTTGAGAGTGTCGATTCATGTGGTCATGTCGTACAGAATGAAACAATTGAGCCTATGCGATGATTTATTGATTTTTTGGGTTAGTTGTGGCCAAGTAGGAGCCGTATTGTACAGTCCTGCACATTGATTGATGCATGTAGTAAATTGGATGTGGAGCGTCAGAGCTGCTTGCGTCATACTAGTGTAAAAATAATAGTTGATGCGCAACATTGTATAATGTATGCTATTACGCAGATTATACGTCCAAAGGACGTTGGTTGTATACAAATACTTAGAGCTCAAGAATTTTTTTTCAGATGTATACCTCCCCAGCGAAATTGATTAAGTATCCGTCTGTGTATGCTCCATAACTAAGTGCGTAACACCTTTCGGTGAAATTTTAGATTTTCACCGCGGATTTGCACCAAAAAATGAGGGCTAGGTAAAGTTCCGCGTGCAAGTCACGCAGTCAAGAAGTGACAATCATGCTTCGCTTGAATAATTTCTTCATTGAATTTGTCCGAACGTTTCAAACTGCTGGAATAACCGCAGGTGTACAGAACGTGGCTCGGTCATGCGGTTATCAATACTCAATTCCGGTTTCAAGCAATATTGTATCTCAGAAGCACCGTTTCCGCAGTCTTCTTCCCGTCTGAAGTTTTCTACAAGTCATTCTCTCGAGGTTCGTAAACTCGGATCAATTTTCGGCTGGCTAAATTTGATGAGATATAAGAGTTTCCAGGCGTAAAGCAGTCCCAGAGGCGTGTTGAAACCAGCAGGACCCGGTGAACTTCCTTGGGTTGTAAAATTTGAGAATGACGTCAGCATGAAGAGCGCCGAAGAGCGGGTGGTCGGTATCGGGTGCGGGTGGTGCCTTCCTTGCCCTCTCATTCGCGTATACTCTTATTTAAGTATACCTGCTTGCGTTAGTTCACTGCCTACTTTTTTCGTCGGAGTATCTATAATTATCTGCAATTTGGGTTTTTCAAGTATTTTTATTAATTATTTCGTTGATTTATCGATTGAGAGGTTAAAAAACTATGTTGTATGCATCAGTACCGACCACCCACTACACCGTCTTCGAAGGGTTACGTGTAATACGTCGGCCTCTAGACCGCAATAGAAAAGAAGTGAAGAATGACTTCTTTTGAATTCTCAATAATAAATATCTGAATTTTCAATCTTTTATTTTTCGTTCACAGAATTTAAACAGGAAAACAATTAAATACACGATCTTATTTTGGTGCGAATAATGTACGATATGGATTATTTATTATTCGCGAGGCTGGATGCAATATTATTTCAGTAGTTAAATTTAGAACAAACAACTTATACTTCCCGTGTTGAAAGAGTAATTCAGGTTGAGTGAGTCGGAAGTGCTCTGAGGCTTAGCTAGACAAGATGACAATTAAAGGTGCTGATTTTGATACATAACTGAAATAAATTTTCATCACTGCAGGGCCTATACAGTTGACAGGAATCAGATCCCAACTGCTAAATAGTCCTAAATTTTCCTTCGCGCTATTTTTCCCTTTCATATCTTCCTTTGTTTTAGTTTCTTCCTTTATTGTTACCCTTCATTCTCTTCATCTCTCTTTTTCTCCCTCTTTTCGCTAAACCCTCAAGGGGCATATAGGGTAGGCCATAGGCAATAAGGTTGACTTAGTTGGGTTTGTCTACCCTTTGTTATGGGGACTGGTGTACTCAGGAGACACTGTTAGGTTACGTCGGCTCTAACTAGGAGCTCTCGCCTTTCATCTATCGTGCCCATTGCTTCTTTCCATTTACATGCCGTCTTTGCCGACACTTGCTTATTTTTTCTTCCCCTTCCTTCTTAACTTGGTGTTTCTATGCGTAGAGGATCCTGTGTAGGAACACAATTTGTGGATGGATTCCCCGTTCTCCAAAGGTCATACTAAATGGTCCTTTCTCATTTGGCTATATATATATATATATATATATGTATCTGATAGTCCGAGTAAATGAAGTGTTGTTATCCTGACAATTACTATTACATCTCTATGTTAATTTGCTGCTTTTCATATTTTTTAGAGGAGATGGCATGCCGTCCTGCATGAATGGTTGTTCTGTGAACTCATTATTATCAATGAATTGACTTTCAGTAAAAACTCCGTAGTGAAATATTTGGTTAAAGATGCATCATACTCATTCTTTACTGATAAATTGTTACTGAAATAATCGTTAAAATGCATTCAAATACATACGCAAATTTTGTGTTATATAAATAAAGGTCAAGATTATAACCCTCTGAATCAACCCATATCTGGTTTAATGACCGTTGTGCACACATACACAGAATGGGCGTCGCTTTTTATCGAGAACAATTGTATAGCATTATCAAGACACGGGGGGCTTTTCTTGGTCTTCCTGCATCTGAGGTTCCTTTGAAATCGCGAGGTGAGGGAAGACTTACACTTGTGGGCTCCATGGCGTACTGGCAGCTTGATGGCCTCGTAACCGAGAGGACCCTGGTTCAAATCTCGGCTCTGGCGAGGCATTTTCACGTAACCAGGGAGTACTTTCCTTTTTTTGGAAGTTTAAACCACACATTCCTTATATCCCTCACCACGCCAGTGGTTGAAAGGGCATTGAAAACCCAACGGTAAAACATTTTAGAATTAATAAAGGTTCTTTGTACAATCTACACCTCGAATACGCCCGCAACTTACGAATCCATTCAGGTCTCTAGACCTGCGAGCCAGTCGCTTGCCACGCCCTGTGCACGCGCCAATTGTGAGTGATTTTTGAAATGAAATCGCTGTTTTGTACTCGTGCTTTCTCTTTAATACGCGTTTACACCAAGTCTAAAATTTTTGCCGCCCCATTAATAAATTCGTAAAATAATTGATGGGTGTACGAAGATGGAGAAAATTATCGATAACTTTATATGATCCAGTGGAAAAGTTCGACTGGGTACGTATACGATTCTCGACTGATCTACCAGATAACTCTATTCAATACGAATCTCAATCAAATTTGAAATACTGTTCTAATATCTGTGCTATATTTATTGAAGTCAAATTTGTTACATATTTTTAGCATGTATATAATGTCCACCTCAGTCAAATTTGATTTCATTTTCGTGCATGTTTGAACCCAAAGTGTTGAACATACCCTCGAGTCCTAGAAAGCACTCACTCTTACATTTACAGCAATCTTAGCTAAATAAAAAGTAATTTAGTGGCCCGTGGGTCCTCGGGAACCACAGCTGTGTAAGAGAGGCCCCCCAACTGAGCTACCCACGCGGGTGATAGACTCCTCCCTCCCAGCATCCGCCGTTCATCTCGCCGCATGACCACGTGCCACCATTGGCCAGGAGGGATGCACCAATTAGAGCCCTAGTCTTCTGGTCACTCAGGTTGCTGAGATCACATCAACCCAGATACAACTTCATTAGTGTTGCTATCTCGGCTTGGTATAGATTTTTGTACGCCAAGTCAGCCTTATGAAGTTTTGCAGGATTTTTAAAATGATGCCTTTTCGACCAGCATTCTTTCAAAACATTTTCATTCGTGTAGACGCTATGACTTGTCATCAGATTTTTACTTTATTCGAGCCAGCTTGTAGTCTTCAGTTTTCGTGAATAAAAATTACACAATTTTCGTGATGAAATTCACTTCAAACTGACTACAAAGTATCCTCACTAATTTTCGATTCTATTATTTCCGTTGTGCATTACAACAGTCGGCTTAGAAGCTCAATTATATCTTCTAAATTAACGAATATTTGAACTGTAGCGGGATTGGATGATTAGTGTTGTTAAGTTTCGCTATATCTGCAAGCGCTTCGAATATATTCGTTACAGAAGTAAAATTTTATTTCGTCTCAACCCATTCGATCACTGTTCTGATAGAATACTTATTCTCTCTGTGGACCTGACATTTATTGCTCAGTTGTTAATTTAAACTTTCTGATTTTATGCAGACGCGAATTTTCCTTATCAGTTCTGAGAACCATTGCTTACGAAATGTCTCGATGTGGCCGTGATACAGATAAATCAGTCATAATAGCTTTAACACCGATAGTTAATTTATACATTGAAACCAAACATGAAATTTCACATTCTGCAGCAGATGCAATTGATATAGATATATCTAATATATTTTTGTCAAATACGCACATGTGAGCTTAGTATTCGACGAGTGGTGATGCAGTCTCGCTCTCGTTAGTCTTTTAAGTGACCTATAAATTGATCAAATGAAAAATACTTCTTATAATTTATCGATACATGAGTACATCTAAATGATCTAAAATGATCTAAAATGAAAATGATCTAAATTAACCAATCATTACTTCGTCAGGGATTGGGTGTCATGTTTTTGTTCGTGAATATTCAACATCATTTCTTCTTGATGTTATCCCTGCATGCTAAATCTGCACTTGTTTACCAAAAGACAGCATTCAACCAACCACGGAATTGTATTCTTTTACAGCTAAAAAATTTTTCTTCTTTTTGGACTCGCTCCTACCCCCACTTGGGAAATGATTGCACCCCTTTATGTAGGGGAGTGCTTTCCCTTGCCCCCACCCCCCTCGGTAATGTATCGCTGACCTTTTCCATCATTAAGCTTCCTTTTCAAGGTAGCAATTGGAACTAGTTAAATATTACGAACGTGAACTCGGAGGTATAATTTTCTGATGAACGCAGCACGTTCCAATAGGCGATGAGCTTCATTGTGGCTCATTCATCTTCAATGTGAAGAAACAATAATTTTCTCACGCTTGGGTAGTTTAGATCCTTCCAAATACTCGCTCGATCTTTATTCACCCATGGTACATATCTCAAATTTGCGCAGTTAATGAGAGGGCAATAATTGGGGTGCACTGCAAAATGGTTGCGGAACGTTTTTCAGTTTTTCTATTTTCACCAACTGGTTTTAGAATAACAGTTTCGCTCAAATAAAAATGCAGTAGAAAAATAAAGTCAAATTTAACTTGTAAGGTAGTATGAAAGAGGGTTATTTATTATTTAATGATTCATGTGCACGCATAAACCCTCCGTAAAAAATCTTGCCTGACAGTCAGGTTCTGTATGGTTTATGGAAGATTATGGTTTCCTTTGGCTGTGCGCTGTGCGTACACCCTCGTGACTTGAAGCATACCGTTCGGCTCCATTGTTCGGGTTATATTAAATTCATAATCGGTAGGTGTGGCGACGCTTGGAAATTCCCCACTGCTAGGCCATATATTTGAAGTGCTCACAGTTATACGTGAAAGAGCACGTTGATGTAGACGGTGTCAAAATTTAAACAGTTTGAAATGGTTCTGGGCTTCGTAAGCCCATCGGTAAAAATTTAAACCGTTAAGACTCAATTAAATGGCTGCATATCACGTATGATCTCGGGCAGATTTTGTGTTTTCGGATGAGAATTTTTGTTGAAAATTATACGAACTGTCACTATACTTTTTGAGTTTGAAAAGCAAATGCTGTCTTTAAAAAACAAGGATAGTCATTTCTTTACTGAGCTAAAAAAGCACATGATGGTAGTTCGAGTTGCAGTTGTTAACTTTCCAGAGGATAATTCAACCATGATTCAAGTCGATCCAGAATCTGAATTCTTCGCACCTAGAATGTCTTAATTAGGAGAATGGGTCTGTTGATTTTGACAGGGCTACTGTCTAGCTAGACTGTCTTGTTACTAGAAATAACTTGGGAAGCTGCTTGCATTTTCTAAGACCAAAGTACGTGGACTTGTTCTGAATAAATTTGCAGTGTGCATTGAATAATGATGAACGTATGCGAAGATTCATCTAAAATATGAAAATATTTTTTCTTATAATGCGAATGTCTCTCAATCTAGTTTTGTTGAAAAGATGGAAGTTTTCCTTAAAAGTAACTATCAATGAGTTTATATATTTTTACCAATGGTTAAATTTTGATTCAAATATGGTTTGATATGGAAATTGAGGAATAAGGACAAGTGAAACGTGATTTAGATTTGCAAAAATACAATCGAGCTCATTCTGGGTTCCATTGCCTTCTAGGCATTTATGTATTCTAGGATACTATTCTAGGATATTTATGTTAGCATGTACGTATAGACCTGTATGTAATTTATCAAGAAAATTTATTTTTGTAATAAATGTTTCCATCAGTCTTTGAGTTCAAGGACTATATGTTATATTTCCCACCGAATACTGGTATAAAATTTTCTTGAAATATCGGCTATGGAACTTTCAGCTTGTACCATAAATTTATTGTACAATGTGATCGGAACTTTCTTCATTAGAGAATTGTGCTAATCTTGGAACATCATTGTATTCTACAGTATGTACCAAATTATCATCTAAGTCTTTTTAATTGCGTATATGAATTTGTTTCCAATAACGAAGGAAAAATATATACTGCATTTGCGTGTAAATTATCTTTATCTAATACTACAGAGGAACTATTTCGTCCTTTATTATAGGTCATGAATGAGTGGTTATAGCACATTATTTGCTAATTAGTCAGCTAGCTGTTATTAGAATGTTCTTAGACCCGATAATATCATTTTTTGCTACATTTGACTCCACGTATTGAGACTTTAGAACCTGCCTTTACGTCAATGACTTCACGTAGAAACTGCAGCGTATTTTCAAGCATATATATATAGTTTACAGAGATTTGGTCTAATGTGCAGCATAGTATTTCAAATGTAGCTTACTTGTGTTAATGTTCTCTGCTCAACCCAAGAAAGTTAAATCCATTGGTGGCAAAAAACTTCACGAGAATGAAACCGCATTTTACAGGCATCATTTCAAATTCAGTTAAATCCTCCACTGTATTTATGACTTGAAATTCCTCCTCCGCAGGTAATTCGTAGGTGTTACAAGTCTTCGCCGAGCCTCAGTCACAT
The DNA here is from genome assembly GCA_014899125.1 of Orchestia grillus. Classification (NCBI taxonomy): domain Eukaryota; kingdom Metazoa; phylum Arthropoda; class Malacostraca; order Amphipoda; family Talitridae; genus Orchestia; species Orchestia grillus. The sequence continues at coordinate 49,419 of VOMN01098844.1, read as the reverse complement.
TGACATATGTCCGTTGCTCTGGCACTCCTTGAAAAATGCTAATACTACCTTTGAGCTCCTGCAATTGGCCCCATTTTCTCCTTTTATTTGTCTCTGTCGGAACCCACTTTCTTTCGGTTTTAATTTATAGTATTTTTTTGCGCCTTACCTAGGGTTTAGCGGCGCAAAATGTGCGCGCAATTAACATCCCATGTTTCTTGGCCTAATCAAACATTTCTTTGGTTTTACTGCCAATTGTGATGGTAAAGAGCCTTCATTTCCTGCTGCCGTTTTTTAGCTTTGCTCAATCGCTCACCTTCTGACGATGATTTAGGTGGCCGTTGCTGCTCCACAGGCCTCCAGCTATACATTCTAGACTTGCTTGCATTTTAACACTTTAACGTTGACTTTTCAAGGTAATTTCTTTAGCATAAACGTGGCATGTATTGAGCACGCAGTCTTCTATTACCGCTATGGTCATGATAACTGTTGAGCTTCATACCGTTCACGTAATTTATGTGGAGTAATTAGCATCAAGTTGTTTTATAATAATTATTACTTATCAAATACCTTATCAAAAATACTTATAAACTATGTCTTGAGTTCAGTAATTAAGCTGGTTTCTACTGAATATTATTTTCTTCGACGACATTTCTCTCTGATTCCAGCTTTGCGCTTCTGACAATAAAATTCAAAGTAAAAAAAACTATAAAAGTATCTAATGTCCATCATTACATAGCATGACATAATATTTAAGCGTACCATACTGACCAGATGTGGTATACGTTAGGCACTGTCATTAACTGCACATCAAATTCAATTGAACGGACCTTTCTCATTTCCCAAACTCGTTTTTTTTTTGGAGTACGATTGTGGAGGTAGAGCGGCTTCAGCGCGCACATGAGGGACATTGCGCACTTCAGGACCACTGCTAGTCTTGGCCTTCTTGAAGATTTAGGAGTGTGTGGGCAGTTGCTCACGGTATCTGTTTTCGTTTTCATTGTGGGTGACTAAACGTTCCTTTGGACCATTTACATATAGGGGCCATGTTGGAGTCTTCAGCCTGAATCTGTGGTGAAAGGTGTCGTGAGTTTGGAGTTTGAATAAAACTGACTGTCACCCCTCTTCTCCTTCACTCCTTCATGGTGACATCGTGACGTTGTGTTCACATCTTACGCATTCTGTTTGTCTTTGTTTTACCATTAATTTGTAACCCTTACATTTATTCCATCGATTGGGCTACTGCTTAGGCGCATATTACAGGAAATAACTTGGTTTGGCCAGCTACCAACCGAGGCTTTCGACGCAAGTTGCATTCATAGTAGTATCTCGAAATTACCAAGCGAGAGTAATGCTTTGGCGACTGTACTATAAAGTGGGACTATGCCAGTAGTGATTCTTGAACTTTGTCACCTGATTTCGCCATTTAAAATTTTAGCTAGTTTATGAAAATATTCTCCTTTTTGTAAGAGGATTGTTATTTGATCTTGATTAAAATTGAAGCGACATAATTTTGTCAATTATTTCAGCCAGTCGTTTATAGTAAACGGAGCGCTCAGGCATAGTTTTAGGGTTACACTTTTATTCAAAACAAATCATGGAAATCCGGACAGTAACCCTCCTTCTTTTTTTCTTCTGCTACTACTACAAGGACAACGTGTGCGTTGCCCAATCTTTACGTATGTTTAATTATAGCCTTGTAAATAAATAATGTCTCAAGTGTTTGTTTACACGCAACCTTGAAATAGGAGTTGAGAATTAGGTAAAGGTTGAGATCTCTCTAGAACTGGAGTTAGGTGACAGTGTTTATCTTCGTCAGTTTACCTAGGGGAATAGAGTCTTTCAGGAATATTGATCGCAAGCTCCAGCAAAATTGGTTACAGGGTTACGCGTGTGTTCTCTAGCTGTTTCGTTGTGTGGCCACATTTCTCATCTTTTTTGTCGTGTTGTTTATACGAGGTCGCCGCCGCGTTACAGACTTCTCGTACAAATTTTGTAAGTAATTCTTTCATTTTTAATTTTACGCCCTATGAACATGCTCTTTGTTTCTGTCAGACATTTACACTAGACGCTGTAATTATATGCAGATACTTAGACCACGAACATCTATGAAAATCTCAATGAGAAAGTTTTTCAGGTGTAAAAACTGGTCAGAAATGACTGAGATATTGACTGATAGTTTTCCTCATCCGCATTTACGGTGCCAGTAACGGGTGCATTCGAATGATATCCTCGTAAATATAAAAGCGACTAAAAGTGAAAACTTGCCTATATGGTTCTATTCATATTGTAAAATGCTCCCAAAATATTGACATATAACCAGTACATGTTTTTCCAAACCCAGACGCAGTCGTATGAATGTAGACGAATGGAACACCAACGATGTCGTTCCACTTCTAAGGGCGTTTGAGAATGAAGATCTCAGCACGATCCTTTGTGCCTGAGCTCGTTCGAAGTCCCTGTCAATTTGTAGGTTGTGATGGCCAGCAACAGAGGAGGTCCTTTACAAGCCGTGCCTAATGCCTGGTATTTATAGCCTCCATGGCTCCGACACGCTTGTTAGGAAGGTCCTCGCATGACCGGTCTCTGTGCTGTATTGGCTCTTCAGCCCGTGACAGCTCAGATTTAGTGACCACATTTCTATGTATAGATTTGAGCATTGTTCCAAATGGTCATCAGGTTTTGAAACAATGAAATGATTTCATTGGGTTGCGCTTCACTTCAGTGTTACTGATTTTGAAAAATTTGTGGAGCTCGATTCGATCTGTGTTGCAAATTTTTAATTTAAACTTTGGTATATACGAAACAAGGGTATTACAAGTGTGTATTTAATAATTTCTTCTAGTATTAATACATACTCACCTAAAGGTACAAAAAATTGCAACGCCTCTAACAATCAGCATTTGATTTAGAAATGAACATTATCTATGGGGGTAATATTATTCCAAAGATATACATTTTGGAAATGATAGCCTCCCGAATTCCTACATTGTACTCGTACCCGCTTGACTTGCGCTGCAAAACTAGTACTTTTCTTCCTGTAGAAAAATCATTGTAAACCTTGCCATGATGAGTTTCTTCACGTATTCAACATTCAATTTAAACGAAAGAACTCGTTTACTTCTACGAGAGCGAAAACTACGAACTCGAGGTAGTTTCACGTTTTCTCTCATTTTTCTGTTCATCTACAGGAGATGATTACCCCACCGCTCCGTTAGCCCTTGTTACTTGCATGGGTGCGCTTGCATCACTTGATTGTGGCTATTAGCTGTCAAACACTATCATAATTTCTCAAGTATTATTGAGCGCTTTAAAAGAATGCTCACTCACTTCAGTTGCTCGTTGACAGGGGGAAATTAGACTCGGCGTTGGGTGATTGAATTCACATTTAGATTTGACAAGTGATTGCCTAAATACTTAAGCATAGCAATCATGCATCATTTTAAGAATTCAAATGGGTCTTTTGTGCTTGTTTTTTAGATTGAAAATTTACAATTACAATAAGCTAAAATTATATCAGTTTTACTAACAGACTACTTCCTTGCTGGGTTTTTGCACTGACTTTTCTGGTAAATTAAATTTCTCCGAAGCAAAGATACTCAATTAGAAATCTTTGTTTATGGTAATCCTGATTTTATGTTATGTTCTATTCATAATTCCGCTATTGGTTATTTCTCAAATAAATTATTTCAACGATGAATGAAACGTCATCTCAGTTAAGATAAAATCGGACTCGAAACCGTTTGCACAAATTATTTCGCACATTTCGTCCGTTCTGCTTGAACAAGCCCTAATGGTATCTTAAAACAACTTTTTCATTTCAAATAAAGACTACGAGACATGCTTCTTACCACCACTGAGCAGGCCTAGCTTAATGACCATGAGAAGGACGATGGGGAGTCCATATGTTGGAGTGAATAGGNGGGGGAAGGATTATTGCTCGTAGTTCTTTATTGAGTTGAAACGCTTAAATAGCAAACCTTTTTCAAAATTAAAAATAGACGCAAGATTCATTTTTACAAAAGTTGCTCCACATCGAAGCGTATTTTGTACATCCTTTTTATTTTTCTGGCATAATTAACAGGGCACGCATTCTCCACCCACATCTTCCCTCCCTCCACCACCTTCCTGCCTCCTGCCAAAATTTTTGTCCTCGGATACAAGTTACGGAACAAGCGGTCACAGGCATGTCCTAAATGCTATACTTAATTGATTACCCAAGGGAGCTTGGTGTGTTTTTGTCCCTGGATTCTCAATGGGCGTTTTTTATTGAACTTTCGAAAGCACGGTGAACGAGACTCAGGGACCGGCTAACGTGTCTTGAAACGGTTGTTACGTCAAGAAATGATCCTATGAAACTGACACGATCAATATATTAGAAAACTTTGTCGCTTTATATTCAGGTCAGAAATTTGCCCTGGTAACATCTAGTCTTGAAATCCATTTGTAAATGCTCAGGTAGGTTTGAAAAAATCGAGTCTCTAATTCAAATTGTTTTTGATCTTAGTGAAAACCGTGAAAAATTTATAACATCAGTTTGGACGCACTGCTCGCATCGCTGCACTTGGCCACGCACGGAGCGTGTAATCTTTATTATTTTTTACTCGCATTTTTTTTATTGAAGACCCTGGACTCAGAAGGTGTTGTTCCAACTTCTAATAAGAAGTTTTTTAATTCAATATTTAAAATCAGAGGAAACTCGCTAATTTAATTTTTTATTCCTGTTGAGATTTCTTAAAACTGAAACCAAAAACTTGATGGAATATATGCGCATGACTAATAATCATGGAAATTAGGAAAAACAAAGTCTCTGATACATTGGGTGGTGGTGATACGGGCTAATAGTGTAATTGTTTGTAGAAATATCAATGTGTCGTGATGATGAGGAATTGTAGAATTTTTACATCGCAGCAGCAGTATTTTTTCAAGATAGCATAGACTCGCTTGTTATGTTGACAGCAAAGTTGCTGGAAAGGCCTGTCGTCTGACCTACTCAAAGATATCAGCTGGGATATACCTAGTGCGTCATGGGTTGAAGTTCTTCAGCTTAGGCAGACTTCCTCTCTTCTCCCTGGTTTCTTTAAGTCCTTTTATTTTCATCACCCTCTTGACTGGTGTATTTCTTACTAAGGAAAAATTTATGAGTCATCGTTTTGGCGGCTACTGGAATTAACTTCTATCGAATCGCAGTCCCAGGAATAAGAATAACAAATGGTCGCGAAAATAATTGATGGTCAGAAAGGCGTCTTGGAAAAACTTGATCGATGTGAAAAAGCGATAAAAACCAAATTGTACTGCCTACCAAGATTTACACCACGACTTTGAATAGCTATTTATTGAGATTCGAAGTCATGCATAATGTACTATTTTACTCTAACTTCAGTTTTAGTTGCGTGGGAAAGTCCTGAGTTTTATAAAGTTTTTCATGCCGCCTACACTCGCATGAGGTTACTTGCTGGACTGGTGAGCCATCACACTCAGCAGGCACGCTAAGTCTACGGTATCATTGATGCAAGTTATGGCATTTTAGCATTTTTAAATTGTATGGTTTGAAAATATTTTGGACATTTTTCCCGCTTGTTTTTATTTCCACGATAACTAGCTAGTGTTTGGAATAAATCCTTTACGCTTGGTTTAAATTTGATACTCATATTTAAGGAGAAAATCTTATTTCTTTCTTGAAATAATGAGCGTCACAAACGTGAACTGAAAACGCTGGCCACATACCATCTCGCTCTGGGTTGAGTAAACGTTGATAGTTTAGACTCTTTCATAACGAATCATAGAACATAGCAAAGTAAAATTTTCTAGGTCACTGTATGCTACGAAGGAGTTCGGTGCATTTATTATTTTCAAATTTCTTCCAAGCATACCTGTGTATAGTATTTGCTTTGTGAATTTATTCCTATTGTTTTGATTGTGTAGATAGAATTTCAATAAATTTTCCTAGTTAACTTCTGTATATTTAATTTACTATACCTTCTTAGATATTGGGAGTGTATTTTGCTTTCTGGTATTTAAAAACAAGACTGAAGCTTAGTCCCTTCGTTAAATGTGTTCAGTCAGGTAGCAAGCTTCTTTATTGAGGATCAATGATGTCACCTGGAAGTTATACGCATGTGTACACACTATATCTGTTCCTATATTGCCTAAAAACTTGTTCTGCATTTACATATCTATATTCGCAAATGTGTGAATACGTGTATGAAAAAGCTAGTTCTGAATTAATTCGTTTGAAAGAGGTCTCGATCCACTCGACAGCCTTGTGTGTTCAAGCACGCATGCCTGGCTGCAGGCCAGTATTCTTACACGCCATGTTTTGACACGACGTTGTTAAATAGAAAATTTCCCTCAAAAAGAAGAAACCTTAATTTCTGCCCCTAATTCGCAGACATACTGGTATGAGTTGTGTCAGGCACAGGGCGTGATGATTGCACAGTGTAATAGTGCGTCTGAATGAAACATTTGTGTATACCTGCAATCCTGTGTTGGGAGAAGAAGTGGTTCTTCGAGCTACGAGAAAATTGACTCTTATCATGTCTCTATCGCGCACAAAAATACGTAAGTTATGAGTGTGCAACGTTGCAACACATCATGAGCGAATTAATAACAATTTTTATCCAACTACACACTTTCAAATACTTGATGTAGTCAGACTAAAGTTACGCGCGCTCTATGTCGCTCCAAGAGCTGATAAAACTCGCTGCTTAATTATCCTGCGGTGGTGAAGATCGCGACTCGGAACCGTTAGCAGACGCTTAGGTAAGCTGAATCTGTCAATGCACGAGCTGATCGAATTGTCCTTAAACCTTATAAGGACCTCGGACAAAAAAATAGTCACCTATTGTTTTTAGTGGATCTCATACGGGAGGAGTAGGGAGGTTTGTCATATTCTGGGGCTGCCTCAACTACACATGTGAGTCTTTTAGTTGAGGTAACTCTCGAACTGAACAATCGTGGCTATATTGAGCTGCTATATGACCAGGTTTTGCCATTTGCACATAATCTAAATGCAGAAAAGCCTATTGCTTTGCCTGTCTCTGATGATAAAAACTGCCGTGGGCATCGGGCTGGAACTGTCATTAATTGGCTTGACAGTCATTCAGGAAATGTCAGGCGTTTAGATTGACCAACTAAGTCCCTATACATGAATCCAATAGAAAATATGGGGGACCACCTAAAACGAAAAGTTAGACGTCGAGAAGATCGTTCACGTACTGTGGCAGCACACATTCTTGTATCAATTGATGCAAGAATGGTTCACAATCGACTAGGTGAACATTAAGATACTTGTAAACTCAATGCCCCGAAAAATTCCAGCGATCATTCGTGCTCGTAAAGGTCCTACATCATATCAGTATCAGGTGACTAATTTTTTGTCCGAGGAACTGAGTTAACGACATTTTAAGAAACGTTTGACTTAACAAATGCTAGCGGGTTAAAGTTCACTGACTTGTTCGTGTGAAATTGTACATGTCATTTGAAAATTGGGACAGGAAAAAATGTTATGGTCAGAACTTGGGTTATTTTCTCAAGTGTTGTACAGATCCCCAGAGGAACAGATCTGGGCGTCGGCAAGTCGGTCAAGTCCAAAGTTCTTTACTCTGACTCCCAAAGCAACGTAGGACTTCAAGCATTATTTACAAGTTTAATTTGCGAGATTATGTAGATGCTGTTTTTGATGCAATTAATACATTGCAAAAGGTTAATTTCGAAACCTACCGACATAGTTCCCATGCCCTGTTGCTTTTTGACTTCTCAATGAATTTGGCCTGATGAATTCAGTGATGTAACGCTCTTACTTCAATATTTAGGTCCTATTGTAGTGTAATTACTGCATTAGGATATGAGGTGTAGTATTCGACGATGCATAAAAATAATTTACCCCTAAAAATTCTAGGAAGCTGTTGGCAGAGCTAGAATATTTCTGCACTTTTTTACGGTAGAATTTTAGTTTTGAATATGACTACTCAAGTAAATTCAGAGTAGAGAGTTTTTTGATTAAATTATATGATACAGAGCGAATTTTTTAATTGATCTTTTTTAATGTGTTGCGATGCACAACGCTTAAAAAAGTCAAACTTTTTTTTTTTTTGTCGCCAGCTCACACTTCACTTAATGACGTCGCTGGTAGACTTCCTTCCAAATATACAAATTTTAAGTCAAACGTGGATGGTTTTTACAACCATCCATCTGTGCTAAAAATGACTGACCATATAGTTCGACACTCTCATTTGTTTGATCTGATCCTGCATGCAATGCAAGTGACAGCATTTCATTGCGTCGGCATAGGTTGTGGCGCTTTTGCGGTAGATCAGGTGGTAGTATTGCGGTGGCATTTGCGGCGTCGCTTGTGGCAACTGCAATTATTGGGTGGCAATCGCGTGCGACTAACGTTTTCGAAGCCCTTGTTAAGTGATCCATCTCGTTTTAGCTAATGGAGTCCTGCCCTATGGTCAGAACCAGGTGCATGTGCAGCTACAACTACATTCTCGGATTTTTCTATTGTTTTCCCATCCTGCTACTTGTGCGACCTATTGTTGAACTGGCGTTTGGTATGGCTCAGTGCAAGGTAATGTTCAATTCTAACACTGATTCATTTTAGCAGAATTCGAAGAAAATATCTGACGTTGCCATGACTTGTAGAAATACCTGGGTGAAATTCCCAATTCAAAATTCCGGAAATTGAGACGCGACACATGTGGTCAAAGGTTTGAAGTATGAATAATAATGTTCGTTGAAATTAGAAATACGTCCAGTTTCCTATAATATTCTTGCTCGAATGAAAACCAAGCATGTACGCCAAAAGAAATGAAACAAGACTCAGCACATTTACGTGCAAACGATATGGTTAATTTGGTTGAGTTCTAGTGGTATAGGAAAATGTAGCGTTTGAGAAATCTAGAAATTAAGTATAATAGATTGATGTGTGTGCAACAATTATCTAATAAATTCCATGTTATCGAGACTAGCACCTATTGTAATGATAATGTTTTTCGACATGGTGCAGTTCCATACGTTGTGAAATAGGTGACTGCTATTCAAGGCACCTCATGCTTCACGCAATCAGCGCGTCTACAAGTGGAATTTAGAGGAATGAGTTAATTTACAGTTTCTGCAATATAGTGATTATATATATAAGACATTAGTGTTTAGGAACATTAGTGTTTAGGGGCATTAGTGTTTAGGGACATTATAGGTTTTTGACATGTCATCAGTGTTTAGGTTTTGAAAACAAGCGCTGAATGACTAAAATGAAATAGGTGAACTTGGCAGATTGCAGACCAGAATGTCAGGCTTGAGGTAAAGTCACCGTAACTCCTACAGGAACAACTGCCCAACTACCAAATTCCTGTTCACTTTGCAGTACTGACACCCCGGATACCAATCGTTTCGTGGCGGGATCGCAGTACCTGCACCAGGTATAGAGTCTACTCTGGTAATGGCTACAATCTCCGGTCGCTCTCAATTGTCAGGTCCTCCGCAGTTCGTATCCTGTCCGTCTTTTGTTAGTGCCGGCACTGATAACTGAGCGCTATTGTCGCTTCTCGAAATGTCGGAGTCGTCTCGCCGTTACTTCATGTTTCTGCTTTGATTGCCTAGCTTTTCACAACCTCAGTATGAAAGGATCTCTGCGTATTTTTTATCAGTTTGATAATTACTGAATTATTCGCGGCAAAACTTTCGTCTTATTGTAATGCATAAAGTCTTCGCGATGTCATACGTCTAGTAGATTAATTTTTTCTACATTTTTGTCACCCGCTGTAGATTGATATGAAACTAACTTTCATGTCAACATTTAAATCAGCCACTTTTCCGAAGTGATGAAGCTCTGTCTAGTAGAATTGATCATTGCACATATGAACATGGTAGATTAAGCAAAGGAACGTATTTTTTGAAAAATATTATATTTTAAAGAATCTATAAGTACAGCAAAATTTTTATTTTATCGTTAGTTGGGTTAATTTTTTGCTACTTCTAGAGTGAATTGTGCGTTCATTATAGTTTCCTGAACACAAATAGGTTACTTCCAACGGTTTGTCATGGCCCGTGCGCGATAGAATTAATCTCGGTTTTTTCCTCGTCCGAAACGGACGTGAATTTCATGTGTACTTTAGGTAACTCCCGTGATTACAATAAACAAAATGAGTGACTAAGTACTCTCCGAATAGTAAATATATATTATTCCCCGTAAATCAACCGAGCGCATTTGTCCCTTTGACCGGAAATGTACACACTCATAGCCCTGTACGCGTCCATTTTTCGATGTGCCTAGCCCTTCTACCTCGCACGTCATCGAAATAATTTTTTTAGACGCGTTCGTGCTGCTGTAGATTCGTATTTCAGCGATTAATGTCCACGCGGTCTAATTACTTTTTTTGATGCATGTAGCGTTGATGTATTTTTGGATGCACCTTCCACTGATTGATGGTCCAGCGTGGCTAAATTTTTAGCACATAAAGAACCCGTGTAGAGCTGTTCCATGGATTTTCTTCATTTATAACAAGATGCTGCGGTTTGTCTCCCTTAGTTTGCGGTGGCGAATTTTACCTGGCCCTGTGCAACTGCAACGTGGACTGATTTGTTGCCAAGTCAAGTGGAAAATCGAAAATTCTGGCGACAAATCAGTGAACTTTACGTTCTCTTGAGACTCATTTTCTTTCGCTCATAAACTTTTACCAATCCTTAGAGACACGAATTCCCAACCTGGAATTCCCAACCTGGAATTTCAGCTTGACCGGTGGGATGACTTGGATAATTTTTTACATCGGTTTCAGCTGGAATTGCACGAATATTTCTATAAGTTCATCCAAAGTTTACTGTTTTATTTCACATATGATTTATTAAACATTCAATGTTAAAGATACAAATCTCTAAAAGATTTTGATCTATTGCTGTGTATGTTTGAAGTATATTTTCAGAGCCCATTTCAGTCAGTTATCTTATAATACATTTTTATTTTCGAATACAGAAAATCTTTAATATTTCTGTAACAAAGAAAACTTCTCTACTACAGGTCACATTAATCGATAAATGAGTTGACATTAATTGATATCTGAAGTTGCTACATTCAATTTTCAATAATTTCGTTCAGCTAAAATTGAAGCATTCACATGCGTGTGATCGCTTAAGTAAAATTATATCTATAGTACTGAAATTGTTAAAAGTATTTCAGTGTTGAAATGTAAAGGTTTTACGTAAAGAATCATTGCGTAGTTTTTGCGTAGACTTAGTATTCAATGCTTTGAGCCGCAACCCCTCAGGGTCATAGGATAGGTAGTAGGGTTAAGTTAGTCAGGATTCTTTATCTTATGCTATGGGGACTAGCGATCCTAGGGTGAGGGAGTTAGGTTACCTCAGCTATAGATCCTTTGGGACTACCGTCTTTCGGGCCTACTGTCTTACGGGCCTACTTTACTTCCTGCAATCTTTACACCTTCCTCAGTATCTCTTCTTTGTCATCACTTCCTTTTCATTCTTACCTTGTTGTTTCTGTGCACAGGAGCCCCAGAATAAATTATCGCAAGGGTGCGTAATATACGCGCCCTTGTGCATAAATTACCCGTTTTATATAGTCCATACTAATTGGTTCCTTCTTTTTCGATGCTACATAGTCCGAGAGACTGATGCGCTGCAATCTATACCATACTATGTAGCTGCACAACCACTGAAATTGAAGAAAAATAACATCGATTGTTGAACACTTAGTATTTTCCTTAGGGTTTTATTTTTCATCAATTTGGGCACGAGTAGAATCATTCCTTATGTATATATTTTACAAATTTTACGTTTGAATTTTATTTATTTACGTTTGAATAAAATCCGTGAGTAAATTGAACAAGCAGTAATTGAAACTCGTGATAGATTGTAGGTCTAATTCAAGGCTATCTGGTGATGGCTTCGCTGAAAAATATTCTTGCCAAAAATGTCCTGACGTAACATCAAAGAAAACGACAGACGTTTTTCTTAAAATTGAAATTTCATTGTTCCCCTTGCAACTAGCAGGATAAGAAATGCCCACGTCGCCACAACGCATAAGGAGACTTCAACGCAGCTTAAGTAGCGATCTTTCAGTGCAGTCACTGGTGGGTTTTGGATTTCTGTTACACGGTGTGATGTGGTCGACCTGTTCGAAGTACGGAGCCTGTTCAGTTATATGGCGTCGGAAGCGTATCGTTGAAAAATATTTGAATGAGGAAAACGGTAAATGATTTTTTTGCAATAATGTAAGGCTCTGATGCAGTCAGAAAATCAATGATTTTTTGAAATTCTTAATTTTGCAAGCTTCCAGTAATACATTAGATAAAGTAACTGTTTTTCGTACTCTAGCAAACTATTTCGGCTGTATTCTTTTACCAATGAATGGTAACTCCTGACAAATTGTCAAACATTTAATAATTTGCGCTCGGATCCTAAAATTTATCATTGTTAGTGACAGGAATAAAAAATTTCTGAAAATCATAGCATTGCAGTTTATTATGACACAACTTTTAGCCGAACGAGTTGTATGCGTCACTGCAACAGTCGTTTTAGGTTATACCAACCGAATTGAGACTTTATTAAGATCCTTTCTGAAATTTTCAGGGACGCATAATGTGTGTACGATGTGCATAATGGTTCGATCGTTTTGTAGTTTAGTCTCACGCTTTTCTTAAAGTTGTGCTTCATGAACCCGCGTTAAAAGAATGACTTGTTTGACGCAAGTGTTATTGACTGTTTTCCTGCCCTTCGTGGTCATAAGTTAATAGCGAGCCCCATTTTATTTGGAGCTCAAGCGAGGCCTCGTTTAGGCTACCTGTGTTCAGTATGGTTACAATACATGAATCTACTTTCAAACGGATGCACTATGCATTATGGAAAATTTGTTACTTTTAGCAGAAAGTATTTATAAGGTCTACACGGCAAATTTTTCGAATTTTTTTTGTGGTGATTATCTTGTTCATGTGTGAAATAGCTATACATGGACGCGAATGGAAGACCTTGAATTACATGTAATGTCTCAAATTCCGTCACGGTTATGCAATATCCATGATGCATAGATCATCATTATTATTCAGTATACGAGTATCTTTAATCCGCGATATAAAATACGTGCAGAGAACTAATAGTGAAGCTGAATTCTGAAGCGTGTTTAAATAGGACTGATAAATTCGTTGACAAATTTATCCTTAACGAATAAGCGCTGAAATAACGTAAAAGCTCGTTTAAAATTACATTAGTTTAGAGTTTCTCAATGTTACCTTTTTTAGGCTTGGCAAATTTTTCACGCGATTGAATTTTATGATCCGCCGTGAATGTTTTACGGATCCCAAGCATTATTTTAGCAGTTAGTTCAGACGACACGTGATCGTGCACTCAATAGCGCTGAGGAAGCAAAGAGAGCAAGCGACTCGGAGTGGACATAGAGTTCCCACCGTTGCAGAGTCTGCTTCATTTTTCTTTGACGGAACTTGGGAAATGTTCAGAGTCATTTTCTGTGCGGCAATTAGAGCTCCTCCTTCCGTAGTGTCGTTTACTCGAAGCGTCCAAGAAGAAAATGAAGAACATCGATTGAAAACCGCGACTTCATACGAAACTATCAGTGAAACTTGAGAAGTACTTCGGTGAAGTGTTGGTTACTTGCACCTCACTTCAGCAGGTATAGCCTGAAGTGAGGTACTTGTGATAAGCGTGAAGTATTAAGACCATTTCGATGTATATACTTCTACATACATATATATCCATTTCTATACATCCGTTTATATATTTACGTCCATTTCAACATTTCAATTCGACATTCTATGTTTTTGATGCTCAGGGATTTCTAGGATTTTCTCAAATAAAATTTACCTGCAAAGAACTTGGAAATTAATAGAAGAAAAGAGCGTACATCGATCTTATAACATAGTTGCAGTGTCCATACACAGTACATTGCTGTACGGCGAAAAGCTTAATAACTTTGTGCATATTTGTTTTCCGTCCCTTAACGCGTGTTCAATTTTTCAATGTATTGAGCCAATTTTAAGTAGAAATTGCCATACTTAGACATCGTTTCCAGCCCAGCTTGCTTTCGTCCCTTACTCTATTTCCGCAATGTCTTTTTAGTTGAATTTTTCTTAGTAGGAACTGAATTTGATCACCATTTAAAATTCTGCGAAGACCACGAATTCATGCAGAAAATGTCTCAATTTGTCAAAACCGGTTTTGTGTCAGGTCTATTAGTTTCTACGAGCCTTTTCTGCTGCTTTCCCATCTCAGTTGACAAAACAAGCGAAGGGCTTAGCGCTAAAATTTAATTGAGGACCGGCAAGGCAAGCGACCGGGAAGGAAGTAAAATGGAGCGCTTGTTTTGACCACTACAATTATGCGCAGTAAAGAGTGAGGTCGCTCTACTGGCCTGCCTGCTTAATGGAAGAAATACCAGAGTCAGTTCTTGATGTGCCAACTCGCTTCTAGTGGACACGCTTCCACGCATTACTGACGAGCATCAGCCGCTGTGGGTCCAGACGTTCGTCATAAAGTTAAAAAAAACCTTGGGTTCAGCCTTTTAAGTTATTCAACTTTTTTTGGATAATGGTGTCTATTGGAGGTCATCATGCAGGATTTAGTTCAACAAATCCTGCTGAACACGAAAAGAATTTATAATCGTCAGTTGTATCTCCAATTCCATACGTCTATTCCAGTTAGAAGTGAGAGCCTTCGAGTGCCGACGTAGGCTCATTAATTGTGTTCATTTTTAGAGGTTGTTATTTTATCAAAATTTTACTATAAATTCATAACCTATTCATTATAAAATCTTTATGTTAATTTGAAACTCTAGAAATAAAGTTGTAAATTTTTAAAACAGGTTTTAGAAGCACATCGAGGCATTGATGTCTGATTTTTATTGGAATCGTAATGCCAGTTTTTCACTGAAAACAAGGACATAAGTTTTCTATTTATTCTCGAAGGTGTGTGCCTCTGTTCATTTCGGAACTTTTTAGGTCTATTCTGATTAAAAGACGCACGGTAGAACGAGCGTCTTTTGTTTGAGTATACAGCACGCGACTATTGTTATTTTTGGCCTCTCCCATTGTGGGTCTCATTTATGTTTTTATACTGCTTTTAAAGTGACCGTTTAAGAAGATGAAATCAATTTTCATGGGATTAAAAGTCGTTCCAAGTATTAAAATTTATTGTGATGTAATTACTAGCTACCTCTTCTTAATGAATGTAACTTTCGAGGTATGCTGTTATTTGCTAGCGCGATTATAGTCTGCGTGTCAGCTACTCAGTGGCTGTCTATTTAAACCGACAGAAAACGCTGTTCGAAATTCACCATGGGATTCAGTAACTTCCTTCGTTCTCGAACGCATTCGCAAGACCACTCGACTCAATCAGGCTGTACTTTCGCTCGTACTCGAGAGAGGCACTTTGTTCTCGCTTCATTTTGTGAATTCATTCTGTTCTGCTGATCTTTTTTTCTTCTTAAATGTTGGCCGGTGCTCTTCTCCCACCCTCCATTTCCCCCTTTAATGGTCCGTGACAGGCAACTTGTTAGTCAGTCGCGCCGGAGTGCCGGACTGCGATACGCCTACCGACCGTACTTTGTCGAGAAGTGGTTCTCTTCTATAATCATGAACATTCAATTTTAACTTGAGCATTCGTTCCTCGTAAACTAAATTGGCATTCGTTTCTTGTAAATTTAAATTGGCATTCGTTTACTGTGATGTTAAATTGTCATTCGTTTCTCGTGATTTTAAATTGCTATTAATTCCTCGTGAATTCGAATTGGTATTCGTTCCTTGTAAACTTCAATTGGTGTTTGTTTATTTCAAGCTTTAATAAACTTTAAAATCGTGATGTGGATGATTTATAAGTCAGATGAATCGAAGTTACGCAATCAATATTACTAAAACGTCACCACGAATAACTTGGTATCAGAAGATACTAAATCTGGTAAGTACAGCGCAATATTGAGGAGTACAAATATTTTTCTTGAATATATATTTCTATATATATATGTGTGTGTGTATTTATATATGTGTATATATTGGAAATGTATTCGATACTATATAATTATTACACTTATTATTGCAGTTTGTTTCACATTCCCATTGCTGCAATTGCTTTTCGAAAAATATTACTACATGATTACCTTAGGGCAGAGAGCGTCCATGTTTGATCATTATCGGCCAATTAATAATTTGCGCTAAAAAATTGAAAGATGCGCTTTTCGATACTGATATTAAAATTGCTGAAATAGAATGAATTTTCGAAGAATAATTTTCAAATATTTTTAGCCATTTTGTTATCGAATCATGTCCTAATATCGTATATTGATATTTTTGGCATATTCCTTAATGTCTTAAAACTGGGAAATTTTAACAAAAGACCTGTTGAAATCAGTGCACCTTTTGTTGTACACAGTGGAACGGTAATATGAATGAGGTAATATATTTGATTGTCAGTTGGAATCAGACTTGCAATAGCGGTCCGCTAGGCCGTGTGGAGTTGAGGTTTGTCGGCATGTGACTCGTCTCAAAAGTGTACCACCATAGCGAAAGTAAGTGGAAGCCTTGAATCCCATTCAGTTATTGATTTTGATCCTTCCAAATAAATAGTCTACTCATTCGACAAATTATCATTCACGGTTAAAATACCGTCACAAAAGATGTTTTTACAATCCGTTTCTGTTGTGCAACAAACTTGGTATTCACTTTCGAAAGACTTGCATTTAACTCAATGACAAGCGCCTAGTTCGTGAGTACCGCGACCTCTGCACCTGCACTTTGTCTTTTTTTTGTGGACATTCAGAAATAGAATTTCCTATGAATGGAGTCATATTTCTTCTTGCATTGAGGTATTACCTCTGCACTTATAAGCTTCAATTGATGGTGTACTATGGGCGAATGTGACTCGGCGATGAGCGGATAAACTTTATGATACGCAGGCGCGTACTTAGAGTCATCACTTCATAATTTATGTCCTCCGCTCCATCAACGAAGGAAGTTGTCTTCGATCTCGTTGCGAGAATCGTCAGTTGACGTGAGAAAAAGATTTCCGCTTCATTCATTTGGTTAACTAGAGTATTTTCACTGGATTTCGCGTAAATACTTTCATGTTCTCTTCGGGTAGTACACATGTATGAAACATGTCATGGCTGATGGTGTTTTCTGTATCGCGTACTTAAAATTAGCATGTGATTAAAAGTTGGATTGTGCAAATCTTGTTTAGAGGTTTTATTATGTTTTGATAACATATTTCTTCTCTAAGAAAATGTTTGGGTTTTGCTTAATGTTTGATGCTAATGCCCTGGTAAAAACTGTTCCACTTTGCGTGAAGCTCATATTTTCAAATTTAAAACACTCGTCTTTTTTCTTCGCTTATGCTTTTGAAAAACTAAATTCCTCTGGATGAGTCACTTTCCGCAAAATACGAGTGCATTATTCACTTAATTCAGGCTGTATCAAGCCAAAATTATATTTCTCTGTCTATTTAAAGATTTTTCATTTACATTGAAGTCGGGGAAGTCTTGCGCAAGTTAATGAGATCACTGTTCTATACACGAGCGAGATTGAGGAAGGCAAAACAGTAGTTATAGGTAGTAAACTATATTTTTAACACCTAACATGAGAAATTACGCTCGCGGGCAAATTTTTCCAACCAGTTTATCGTGCCACGCTAATTAAGCATATGAAGTTTTCTTGCCAGCAAATGAAGTAGAATATTTAACGCCCGTCATCGTCTTTGAAACGTCTTATTCAGTCATGTGATCATTTTTCCCTCAGATTTTTCTTACTAGAAATATTTGGTTAAAATACTCTATTGATATTTCTTCTTATATTATTGATGAGGTGTGTGAATAATATGTACGGAGAAATAACAAACATCTATAAATCGACATTCCTTCAAGATCAGACATTCCTAGCCAATGATATTTCTTCTTATATTATTGATGAGAGGTGTGAATAACATGTACGGAGAAATAATAAATATTATCTATAAATCGACATTCCTTCAAGATCAGATATTCCTAGCACACTGTCTCGATAAACCTTGAAATAATTGAGCCTCTGTGCGACTGTACATGCCTAGGAGACTTCCACAGCACCTCAAGTTGAAACTTTCCACTCGATGTTCGCTAAGTTGCAAAGGTGCCTTCACAGTCGAGAGGAGCTGCTGCAAAATCATGCCACGTCAGCGATATATCCTGCAATGATGCATAATTTCAAGACGTACCAGCGAGCGTGGTGCAATTGATATTGACTCTACTGATTTGAAGCCGTCGGTGCCACTCCGATCTATCAAATCTTGATTCATGGACTACGACTTAGCTTCGATCATTGCGTTGAATGACATAGCCCCCTCATTCGGTCATGATTCATGAAGGCTTGTTTCTCCTATGATCGTTGATCTCACAAAACAAGCGGGGCTTCTTTCAATGATCATTCCTCGTCGCCCGTTACCTGCCATTCTATACATGCCTTCTCTAATCAGTCTTGCTTTCAATGGGTCTCATGGTTCCGAATTTGGAAAATTAAACCTCAAGTCGTAAGTGTTCAACGGCTGTCATTTTGAAGCTGATCTGCTGTCTAGACGCCAAATTGAATGTCCGATGTGAGGTTCATTTTTGCCTCCATTACAGGGTCATTAATGCAGATGGGCGACACTCGCTGCCATTAAGCAGTCGTGATCCTTTCCGGTTAATTTTTTTCTTGTCTTTCTTGTTTTTTTTCTTGTACTTTTTTCACAACTATGCACTCACTTTAAATTCCTCTCACATCGTCGGAAGAAAAGATTGAAACAGAATAGCAGGCGAGCTGTTTTAATAGTTTGTTGGCACGTTCACAGTCTCTCTTTCCTCAACGTAGTTAGTGTTGTGAGGGTTTAACCAGGAAACTTGTCGTCTTTTCACAAGAAATAAATAAAACGTATCTCTGTTTTTGCTATAGTGACTTTTAGCTTTTCATCAGCATTGAAACGTTACAATAAAATGATGAACTTTTCTTTTAGCGCGATCGCTCACGCAATTCTCGACTTGGTAAATGTTGGAAAATAGTTCTACTTGCAATACGTACTGAGTGCTGTGCTGTATGTTTGAGTTGCAGTCATAGCATTACTCGCATTTTGCTGTCAGAATTACGACGCACTGACCACCTCTCCTTCTCCAGCAACTCCGGCAACCTGTCAACAAAACTGCAGTTTTTATCTTTGCATATCCGATTTCAGATTCACTTAATTTCTCACGATGAGTTTCTAAACAACAATGGAGGCACAAATGCCTTTTTAATTCGCTTAACATTTTAAGCTGACAGGATAAAATTTTCTGATTTGGTTGGAATTGCCTCTGTTTATTTAATAGTAGATCGACTGAAGTTGATTCATCTGTAAAATTGTGTACGTTTTTAGAAAATGAAATCGGTAGATGAGGGGGAAACTAAATGTCTTCGGAAGAGTTTTCATTTAGTTAAATTGATGGCTCGACTTCATTCAACGTAAAGGAAAATTTTCGGTTTTCCTTCAATTACTAGGTCTAAGCTCAGTACATTAAAATCTTCTGGAAATTTGCGAGAAGTGTGTGTAACTTTGGTCTTGTCGCACTGGGGTGATAATTGGCTCTTGCAAGACCTCTCGTAACTGCACACTCGCTTGTCTTTGCCGGACGGTCTCTTCTCCAATCATCACATTACGCAGCTCGAGTTTTTACAGCTTGTTTTGTCGCCTGCTGGCGTCTAGACTGTTCACGTGTGTGTTTGTTTTATTTGTGTTCATGGCAACCAATGTGTCAACGCGACGATCGTAGATTTGAGGCACTGGCTGGAGCTTGGCCTGGAAGCGGAAGCACTGCAGACGGTCTAGCAAGTTGAGCATGTGTGCAACTCGCCCAGCATGTTGCTTGACTGGCTCAAGTATCGATGTTGCTTTGGTGACCTCGTCTTGATCGAGGGTGGCTGAGGTCGCTTCAAGAATTTATAACAGGTCGTGGTGCGGTTGAACTGGAGCTGCTACTGCATCTACTACTCTCTTGCATGCTACACTCTTGTGCCGCTCTCGCATGTGCTCATCATATAGTCCTGCTAGTCTGGTTACATTTTGGGATGTTCTAATAATGTTGTGCTTACATTGCGGCATATTTTGATGACACTCCGATGGTGCGCAATGTCATAGATGGTGCGGTGATGATACTCCAGCGTTGCTTCGAGACCACTCTGTTGATGCTCTGCTGATGTCCCTATGAAGCCTAAATCTAATTTTGGTGGTGCTTAGATATTGCTCAGGTAACATTCAAATATTCTCAAACGTAGCTCCGTTATGTTTTACGTTGCCCAATTTTTCTTTACTTTGCATTTTTGTAACGCGTTATCATGCTTATTGCTTGCAGCAGGAGGCTGCCTTAACCGATGCGCTAGAAATGTAATTCTTCGTGGTGCCCATTGAAGTTGATCTTCATCAGTTTGTGGTGTCTACTGAAGTAAATCTTCATCAGATCGAAAAAGAATGTTTTCAATCGAGTTAAGTCTGTTTTTTTAATATCGTAGGAAAACTATTAAAGATACATCAGTTACACTCCCTAAGATTTAAAAAATTACCCCCAAAGGAAACCTGTGGTACAAAATCGAAGTGTTTCAAAAGGCTGCTGCTAGCTTTTGTATAAAGCCTACTATTGTCTCATAGCATATATACAGAAGGATGAACCATTTGTTTCGCGTGAACTTCGCTGCTGTTCTGTCTCACAAATATTTTGTAAGTTATTGAGTTAAGTACACTACCAATACACTTTCCTGATGTGTTTATTCCATCTTCTATGTAATGTTTTTCATACGCCGCTTTTTGTGTCACTGGTGCACCCCGTAGATTGTCCTCATGCAACGCGGCATCTGACGTCCCTCACCTGCTTACATTAGCTGGAACTTCGCACAAGTACTTGGCGACCAGAATTTAATCTAGTGCAACGTACTGTATACCTACATTAGGACAGTGATTCAACCAAGATAACTTTTTCCGTGTACAATTGATCTCCAGTTTTAGCACGACTACTGAGAGAACGTAGTTTTAAAATTTTCTTTCTGCGTTCTTATCTGGCTTTCAATTAAAAGGCTCCTTCAAATTATGTATTTGCTTTGTGTCACATTCTGTTCTTTATGTTTGTTCAGAGGTTAATTTCGCTGAGACCTATAAAGCTCGCCGCTGTTAAACAGAAGACTCTGTTATCAGAGCACGCAGGCATTTTGATGGCTGAAGCCAGGAAGCCGGTGGCTATAAAAAGAAGCAATATTACCAGTCTGCTCCCACCTTCTATATAAGATAATTGTCCTTACCCATTAACGGTTAAGAGCTTACGATTAAACGTCCGTTTAGTTCCACTTGGTTTGTTCATGCAATTTCGGTGATTGCACTTCACATAAAAAGTCGTAAAATGCAAGTGCTTACTGCCGAATTTCGTCCTAAAAAGGCTGCTGGAAATGCGAATTCGCGTTCAATAATTTCAATTGCCGAGCGTTTATCTTGCTGCTTGTTGAATATTTTTCTCACTACTTCATCATTTCTTGACGAGGCTGTTATGTAAAGAACTTCAAATTGCTTTGCGGAATGCCATGTAATTTTTGATATAAGACGTACCTTGCAAGCCTAAATGCTTCTGTATGAATCCATTTTAGAATCTGCTTTCTATGCAGTTCTGTTTTTAAAACTCAAAACTTTCATTAGAAAAGAATAGCTGACACAGAATGGATGTTACTAACAGCTAGTACTCTTACCTTAATACATATCTAGCTATTTGAAAAGACCATCTGCTATACATACATGTGAAAATGAATTCTATTTTATAATAACTAAAAGAACTCCTTGTTCCTTCATAAGATTTAATATACGCTATATTGAGATTACATAAATTTACTATTTATATAACTAATTAATAGTTTTTTCGAATATCTTCGCTATTTCTTTTCACAATTTTCACTGAAAATCTCAGCTTGAATTCGCTGTTCGTTACGCAAACTTGGCGTCTTTATCTGGACTATGACGTTTAGGAGAGAGGACGCCAGTGCCTTAGCTGTACGATTCCATTCTGCTCAAATTCAAATATTTTTTATCTAGTTACAGTTTATACCTACACTTGTTTGAGCTTATACCTACACTAGTTTGAGCTTGTACCTACACTAGTTTGAGCTTGTACCTACACTAGTTTGAGCTCACTGCTACACTAGTTTGAGCTCACTGCTACACTAGTTTGAGCTCACTGCTACACTAGTTTGAGCTCACTGCTACACCAGTTTGAGCGTGCAGCATATCTGCATTATCGCCATCTGAGACCTCGGTGAGCGTGTCAGCACCCCTGCATTTTCCTGCCACTCGAAGTGAGGTAAATGGTACCCTCGAGTGCTCATTTTGTGAGGCCGCACTCGGGAGTTTGTTTAGTTTTTCGTTCTTCAAAACACTTTTAGTTAAGTGTCCGTTCTTCTTTTACCGTCAGTTGCTCCGATTTTATTTTAGTGTTACTTGCCTTAAGTGGACTTTTCACTCGTCGAGGAAAAGAATCTAGTCAAGCGCGTAGGCCTTTCCATCATTACTTGTTCCATTTCTTTTAAACACGCCTTTCACGTAATATTTATTTTGATTTCTTCAAGATTCTTAATTTCATGCTCTCATATAATTTTTCGCCCATTTTATTTCTTTTTTCTCTTCATTCTGTCATTTTTCTCGCCCTTCCGTGTGTTTTTCATTTAACTGGCCGTGGCAACAATAAAATCTTCACTGTACTACCAGCGGTAATTACTCGAACTGTGAACCTTTGAAATTTATTCTATATAATTCGGGCTTGAAATTCCTTTCCGGTCGCTGCCGGCATAACTTCCCTGGCGTTTCAAGGAACGAGGATTTAGGAAACAATGTTAGCGGTGTCAGGATTATTAAATGAGAGAATTCACCGTACACTCGTCAATTTCAGCGTATAAGTTAACTTATTAGCTTTTCCCTGTAATAGTGATATGTATCGCAAGTATTTTTAAAGCATGATTTCAACAAAAGCACAGTTTTTTTACAACTGCGGTGCTTTTACTTCTGTAGTTCTTTCCCTAAAACGATGTGTTAGCAGTTAGCACTGCAGTGATTTATAATGCAGTGGTCTGCAGTGGTGCACGTTGCCGTGCCGTGCACTGTGGCCATTTGTTGATGCAGTGCACTGCATTTGTGTTCGTTTGTGCACTGTAGGATGCTGTAGTGGTGGAACCAGATCAAATGAGTTGGTGACATGCACATACTGCTAGATTGCTTACAAAAAAAAGCGAAATTGCTCCATCAAACCATCTATGAAGGTTACAAAGTCAAGTGTTTTGAATTAGGTTCAGGCTTTTATTTCCTTTGGGGTACATTCCAGGTTGTCTGATGACTTCATCGATCAAAGTAAATGTTTTTAAGACCTGCCTTTCTCGCTATGGAGCAGTGCGTCTTTTAAATCGAGGCTTGTATCACACGCTGAAGCTAAACACGGTTCTTAAGGCTCCTAGGCCTCGTTATGACGTCTGCCAAGTCAGGAACGTTTTAAAGTCGTACTCTCCAACGTTGTCTTCGAGGATGTGCCTTGCTGAAACAAAACCTGTTATTCGTTCGAACTATTGATTACTCTGGAATACAGTCATTTTAAGAACGAGCTCGAAGAGCTTTAAATCGAGTGACGTCTGAATAATATGTTCGTCTCCGTGACGAGCCAAAAGCGTGATTGCCCCACCGTTTCAACTGGAGAACGTTGTGTTCGTCTCCGGCATAAATGCGTGAGACTGTTCTCATTGGGCGAGTGGAGCTCGAACTCAAAATAACTGGCGTTGAAAAGGCTAACTACTTGATGGCGCCCAAATTTAGGGAGTTGAATGAACGATGATAATTATCAGAAAACTTCCATACATAACAAACACGACTTGAGTAAGGTCCCAAAAGCTTTGCGGGGAACCTGTTCAGTAATCTGCAAGCTCAGCAGTGTGATTGCTGTCCCACCTACACGCGGGTTGCCGCGATTACGCACAGCGAGTTTCTTACCTCACACCACGTCATAAAATTGTGATGTTGCAGTAAAATTCTTATCTATTTCAATTTTCTTTCAAAATTAGTTGCGGTAGCTAAACACAAATAGAGACTTGAAAGCATACTACAAAATAAGCCGATTGTTGAAGTGAAGGATATTTTTACCAGAGTTAAATTTTTGATTTTATACATAGTTTAAACTCGAGTAAAAGCTCAGGAAAGTTTTTAACTTTAACGTTTGAGTACATGAGGAAACGTCTCGTTTATTTACTTTGATATTCATAGGTGGTCTAGTCTATTTTCATTGCACTGCTTGTTATGAGAGTCTTTTGTACCCTATTTGTTAGCTCATGTGCTATGTCCATCTGTGCTCTGCCGATCTGTGCTCTGCCGATCTGTGCTCTGCCGATCTGGGCTCTGCCGATCTGTGCTCTGCCGATCTGGGCTCTATCCATCTTAGCATAATATCCATTTGTAATCGGCTTATGAACGCTATGCTCTTATAACGCACTGAGAGACAGAAATGGGGCTTTACTTGAGCTGTAAATGAGTTCCATTAATAAAAATAATTAAGCATAAATGTTTCATCTTCGGAGATCTTGTGCAGCTGCTAGAGTATGTGTAGTACACGAACGACTAGACCAGGTCTGCTTAGTGCGTTAGTCAAATGAAAGAAGAAGCTTCTAATTTTGCCTGAGAGTGCGAACTGGAATTTAGAGAAAACTTATTTCTTGCAAAGAAAGCATCAAGTTTCACTTGTCGCTGTCAGTACGACTTGGGCCTCAGGACCCTCGAGCGATAATATTTCGAGAATATTTTCCCGAGAGCTGAAACATTGACCTCGTATATCGGGAATACCTCCTTCGAGGTCAGTGTTTATGCTTCAAACGAAGCTCGATGACGTTGTTTTCAAAAATTCACTTGATTTGAATTTATCGGCCGAAAGTTGTTGTTTGGCTTCTGACGTAGCTTGTATAATCTCAGGCTCGTATATTCATAGTTTCATAAGAATGAATTTACTAAAGTATTTTCAATTCCTACTTTCAGTTAGGCGGAGAAGGGAACGTTTGGTAGCCCTGCACCTGAACGTAAACTTTTCAGTCAATTTTAGGTGGAAATTTTGTAGCAAGGAACCTCTTATTTGAGTGATGCGGAATTCATTACCGTTAACCGCAACCGCAAGTAGCCACACCGGCTCACGAGGCAAACTTAGTGCAAAACTTTGGCCGGCAATTGTGAAAAATATGAAGCAAACTTGTGAGCTAATGGCTAGAAATGCTCCTAGCGTGCACAAGCTTCTTTAATGAATTATTCACTGACTTTGCCTGCACAAAATTACATTTGCAAGCAAATGGGAGTGTTTCCTGTTCCAATGAAGTGGTGAGCGTCGAATCAGGCATGTGCGTGTTCCACGGCAGCTATTAATTTAGACTGTGGATAATACCTGCAGTGAGGGCAACTGAACTGCTTGGTCGCTGGACGGCCATGTTGTCCAATGTAGGTTTTCCCTGCGTGCTGCTGTGAGGCGGTCAGAGTTATGTGGCGTCGCTAGAGTACTGAAGTAGAGATTCCAAATTACTGCTGTGGGGATGTCATAGTACTTAGTACCAAATTACCGTTACCATAGTACTAAGTAGAGTTTTCAGAGTCATTTGCTGGGGGCTGACTGAGTACGGTGGCGAGATTATTTGTTTTTAATTCTGAAAACTTATCGCGCCTTCAAAATTAGGCTACTCTCAAACATTACCTAGTTTCCTTTTGCTTCACGCATGTTGCGTGAAGAAGGTACTACGGAAGGTATATTACGATGTCCATTTCTAATTGTTTTTCTTGCTAAAGTAAATTTAGATGTGGACATCTAAATCACGCATTTCAAAATTACTTCACACGTGTCAACCTTACAATTGGCTTTTCGGTCTCCATGACACCCGCATCAATCTAACAACAAAAATGAAATTTTCAACTCGCATCGACAGTGGGAACGTTTAAGTCCACAACCGAAGAACTATTGTGCGGTGTCCGTCTAGTATGCGACTGCATGCACAGATTAACTCACAACCTGCGTGCCTACGACCAACTTTCACCGTGGAGGCGGCGGCGGCGGCCTTCCGATTGCCGAGTGGACCCTGGCGTCAAAAGCCCTGGCGGTGTTGCGCAAACGCGACGCGTCTTCGCGGCGGTCGCATGCCTAAATGTTGCCTCAAAAACTGCAGGCAGACCGCTTAATTCGAGACTATAATTCACGAAATGTTGACAGCTAGCGAAGTTATGGTGTGAGTGACTTCTTCGTTTCTGAGAATTTCATTTTAAAAGCAAAGAGTGGTAAGTCGGCCATGACTGCGGAATGGGAAGAATGGCGGATTGTTCTCAATGGGAAATTAGCTTAGGTATTTTTAAGCAGGGCGAAGAAAGCGAAAAGATCATTCGAAATTATTTTTTTCACACTGGATTTGCATAAATGTGGAAATTATTTTGACAGTGCATTGCTTATGAGTTTGGCTCATGAGCAATTTTTTTTAAACGATGTTTATTTGTACGATAGAGTACGT
This sequence comes from Orchestia grillus, assembly GCA_014899125.1. Taxonomy (NCBI): domain Eukaryota; kingdom Metazoa; phylum Arthropoda; class Malacostraca; order Amphipoda; family Talitridae; genus Orchestia; species Orchestia grillus. The sequence goes on along the minus strand of VOMN01098844.1, from coordinate 22,912 downwards.
TGTGGTTAGGTAGATTGTATTGATACTACACGAATCGAGTTAAAGTTAGACACTTCAGGTATAATCTAGGCTGTGAGTTATGAGAATATTTATGGAAATCTATTCCTATAATGATGACCTAGCAGTTATAATAACTTCTATCTATATCTACATATCTGTACAAACATATTTGTCGCATATTCTTTACAATTTGCAAAGACATTTGCTTGAAATGTCTATATCGTTAAAGAAAAACAACTCCGACTAATGTTCGTCTATGTCTTAATTTTCAAAAATTCTCCAATAATCAAGCTTTTTCTAAAACTCTCTGAACTAAAGTTTTGATCCGTACTTCTCACGACGCCTCGTGAGGCGCTGTGCCGAGGGAATCCCGATCGCTTTGGGGCTGACTTGAAGGTGAAACTAGCGTACGCCTTCCGGAACATCTCGGCTACCCTGCAAGCCGGCACTCGCACGCTTTGTTTGGGGGGATGAAACTTGTTTAGTCTTCATACTGAAATCTGTTTGACATGCTTAAGCTAAAAGTCAGTTCCAAGAGAGATAAAGGGGAAGTGACATTGAGAAATTTCGATGCCAGACTAGATTTTTATTATGTAGAAAAACGTTTTCAGTTTATTGAAAAATTTTACCCTGTGTTTTCTATTTATAGAAGACGTGATATGCCATTCGATGGTTGCAAAAACGTGTACTGACAGATTAGGGACTCTTATATTATTTCATAATTGGGACTGGAGATATCTGAAGTCTATCAAATAGTGACTCAGTGCGTGAATAATAGTGGATTGAATAATATTGATTGAAAACGTGAATAATTGTCTCTCCCTCGTTTATTGATACTTACAAATTCCTTTTCAGCGTATCAATCTCACTGCATATTCCAATGTTTTACTAATTGTCATTTGACGTTTGTTGTTTGCCACAAATTTTATGTTTTGTACAATTTTCAACTGCTAGCAGCCTTCAATAATGTTGAATTTTCCTAGCAAGTTTCTCTCGTCTGAGAGTGTGCCAATTGTCGAAACTGAATTTGTACCTTCTTTTAATAACCTTTCGTTGTGCAGGCAAAAGCTTCAACCTGACCATCAGCATCGGCAGCCAGCCCCCTCAGGTCACCACTTACATCAAAGCCATTAAAGTGACGGTTGACGGCCCCAGAGAACCAAGATCAAAAACTCGTGAGTCTCCTAAATTTTTGATGTTTAGAACTGTAAGCTGTAAGTGAACTGGATGAGTGTGAGTTGGCATTTTAGCTCGTCAGGAAATTTGTACTGATATCGAAATCCATGACACGTGGGTACTTTCATGTTAGAAGGGCTTTCGAAGCTGCTGCAGATTGTAATTTAATTCATAGTTGAAATTTGCGTGTGACTCTACTATCGTGGGTGATGATATTGGTACGGATTATCAAAATCTTACGCATCAAAACAAAATCATTTACTTTCCAGCGAACAGTTGATGTATAGTCGCTTGTGCAATTAATCAATATCAGAGTTAATTTAAAGTATAGCGCATACTTCGCTATGGCCGTCTGTTTTCGGCATGCGAGTGTAACTGCAATGCTGGAAATTTTGGACTCTTTGTTTCAAGTAACTGAACAGATGAATAGAAAAGAATTCCAGTTACCTTTGAGTGTAGGCTTTTAAATTGCAGCATAGCATAAATTTGATCACTTGAAGGTGTAATTAAAAAATATTACACATTAAAATTAAATGCAAAATAAAATACATGATTCTGTGAACTTTGAAAGAGCGTTTGACTGGAATCCGGGCAGCGAAGAAAATCATAGAAGCTTATGGCGTGGCTACCTGTTACCAAGTGACACTTTTCATAATGTTTCTAAGTCTCTCAAAGTTTCGCCGTATCTCAAGTTCATCTTAATTGGATCAGAGTAAACTCTCACAGAGTTATGTGAATATTTTGGCTTAGGATGTTTGTGAAGACGACGGGTGCACACAGCGCAGTTTGTGCTGTCACTCATAGATGATCTGATCCTCTAAGAGAAGCAGGTGGGAAGCCGTGTCCAATCCCATAGTCTTATCTACCTAAAGTAGCTTTCCTCGGTGAGAGTATAGTGTTAACTACCGCTTAGTAATAAATTTAGGGAAAATCTCTTCTCACATATGTCTTGTATAGTTCTACTGTACAGCTCCAACGCGTGACTTTTGGGTCAGTAATATTTGAAATTATCTGAGAAAAGTTAACCGAAAACAACTCTGGTCGTCTGATTTGAATTTGTACATTTTCTCCCATTGTGGAACCACAACCTGAAACATGACTACCGGGTTTGATGAGCACACGTTACTTGCCTAAATCACGTAACGAGCACACGTTACACGTGATTTAGTACGGTTACACGTTACATGTAACGTGTGTAGTTTCAATAACAGAATGCGCTAATCACTACAAAGGATCAAATTTGACCTTGAAAATGTTGAACGATCATTTATTTTGTATTCTAATTTAAAATATGGAAACCAAAATTGAGTGGAAAGTTGAAGCACACATCTTCTAGTTTCTGATAAGAGCGTTGGGCATCGGACAACAGGACGTGGTGGTAACTCGGCCCCACCCTCAAGCAAAGCGCAGTCCGAGTATTCAGGAACGAAGCGTTTTTTGTTTTGATGTTCTCGTTAATGTTCTCATATGAATCGAAGTTCATGGCAAACCCTGTGGAGTGTCTGAAGCATGAAAATTACACTGGAATGAAATTTGCCATCAGATAGAAACATCTCCATCTGCTTGAACCATCTTCATTTGCATGAACCATCTTCATTTGCATGAACCACCTCCATCTGCATGAACCATCTTCATTTGCATGAACCACCTCCATCTGCATGAACCACCTCCATCTGCATGAACCATCTCCATCTGCATGAACCATCTCCATCTGCATGAACCATCTCCATCTGCATGAACCATCTCCATCTGCATGAACCATCTCTATCTGTATGAAACATGCCATCTACATCAAATTTTCCTTTTGTGTGAAACGGCCAACTCTTGTAATACTTGTTCTGGCTAATGTTAACACGCAATTTAAAGTTCGAGATGATGAGAAAAGGAAGTACTTATAAAAATACAAGGTTGATGTACTTTAGATTACATGTAGAGCTTGCTTTCGGAGCTGGCAGCAGTGCCAGAACATGCCTTGCCTTCAAAATTAAGAATAATGGGGCCTTATTTATTGACTAAAAGGAGGCACGAATAACCTGGTGTCATTATTATGGATATTTCCGTCGTAGAATTCGATGTGAAGGAACGCGATTATGTGAAATTAGCTCGAGCATTCCGACCTGTGCTACCCTACTAGTTTATTCTAGGGCGATTTCATGGAGCATGTGTGAGCCAAACCTGATTAAAGCACCTCGCATAATGGCATCATACTCTTACACTTGAGAAACGGTGACGGCGTACGAGAGATGTAAAATATGCCTAGTTGAGGTATCATGCATAATGCCTTCATTTGTATGCCTGGCGGACACCTCGCCGTCTCCATTATGGACCTCTTAGGCACTCAGCTATAATTCACAATTGCTCGTAGACCTGACGAGGCACTTCACTTAATTACATCGCTAACAAGTTCCTCCTGAAATAAAATAAAGCTTTTGCAGGAACTACTTTAAACAGATGCATCCACCTGTCAGAGAGCACTTCATATTTCTCAACCTAAGCCACGAAACGTTGCTTCTGAAATTGTTTTTACCTTGGATATGAGAAATGAATAGACATTTACGGCAGGTACTGTACCGAGATTGCCCATCATCCTTTAATGCTAAGCGAGCGTTCTGTACGGCCGTGCTGGCATGAGGCTCCCCCGCCAGTATACCGTTTTTCATATTAATTCTTGTGCCGCGTCAAAGCTAATTACTTATGCTCCAAAATGACTCACGTCTGCGCAAATTTGACGGAAAGGATAAGTGGAATGAGTGTTTACGTCAGCTTTTCACGTGCTACAATTTACACGTCAACAGTTCCACAAGGGTCTGCATCAAAGATCTTAATAGCAACTGTAAAAAAATGATAAAAAAATCTGAGTTATGAAAGTAACTTGCCTTCCGGTTTTAGACCAGTAAATTTCCCTGCAAAGCTTGCTATATTCTCTGGAAAACATGCTAATTTCATTGGAACTCAGAATAATTTCCCAGAAAGGAAGGTTACAGTTTTTGGAAGACATGTTAAACTTCTCGTATTAAATTTTACCTTCCAAAGACGAGATATTCACACGTTGAAAAAGATTTTTCTATCCTTGAAACAAATATCTTTTTTGGAAAGGCACATATCTTTCTCTGGAATAGAAAACGCAAAAAATTTGCTGAAAAGGAGTTCTACCCTGTTTGAATGGCAGGTTAACACTTATGAAAGGCAGGTTAACGCTTATGAAAGGCAGGTTAACGCTTATGAAAGGCAGGTTAACGCTTTTGAAAGGCAGGTTAACGCTTTTGAAAGGCAGGTTAACGCTTATGACAGGCAGGATAACGCTTATGAAAGGCAGGTTAACGCTTATGAAAGGATTGTTCCCTGTTCTGAAAGGCATGCGACTCTTCCTAAAAAGCAAGTTACCTCATGAAAATGCGTTTTACTCTCGCTAAAAAGCACGTTACTTTTACTAAAACGTACGTTACCCTTTCGTAAAGACATGGCCCACTTTCTGGAAGGTACGCTAAGCCACGCTACTCGTTCTGAAAGGCACGCTACTCGTTCTGAAAGGCACGCTACTCGTTCTGAAAGGCACGCTACTCGTTCTGGATGGCACGCTACTCGTTCTGAAAGGCACGCTACTCGTTCTGGATGGCACGCTACTCGTTCTGAAAGGCACGATACTCGTTCTGGAAGGCACGCTACTCGTTCTGGAAGGCACGCTACTCGTTCTGGAAGGCACGCTACTCGTTCTGGAAGGCACGCTACTCGTTCTGTTAGGCACCGTATACTACCCTCGCTGAAAACCTCCTCTCCTACTTTCACTGAAGGCCTGCTACCTCTCTGGAAGGGATGTTGCCCTTACTAGAAGGCAAGTCGCCCCGCCGTAGTCACTAGCCGCTTCTGTAGCACCCCAACAATGCGTCCTCTAAGGTTTCGACGGCCTCATCACACCACTGGGCGCGAATCAAACACCGTTGCATGCCTAGTTTGTTCGGTTTCTTTACTCACAGTTCAACAGCTTTCCTTGTCCGTCCAACGGAATTTATCGCGACGTCTTTCAGAGAAACATATTTTCCCCGTTTTTTATGCACTGAACTGAGATTAAGTTTTTTAATAGGAACGTTGATTTGGTATGCTCAAATTAGGATATTAATTAAAGGGAAAATGAAATAGGAATTGGCACGCTTTACTGACGATCGTTAAATGTGAAGATAAACCGAAGAAATGTTTTTTATTATTAGTGCTATCATTTATTAATGAAATTTAACTATTACTTCTAAATAGTGCAATCATTCTAAAGAGTAGTTGCATATATTTTCAATTTACAATGCAATAGTATTCTACAACTATCCTCAATGATATGAGCATTCAATTCCAATCATTTTTTGTCTCTGACTAAAATTTAATGGATGTCATCAGTTTGATAAGTATTGATACTTTCACTAGGATAACTATTGATTTTCGCTGGATTGGCTGTTGGTATTGGGATAACTATGGTTATAACCACTGTAATATCAACATACTAGCATAATCACATTGATGTATAGCATCTACGGCTCAAGGCTCATCAAAATTGAGCATTACTTCTATTTGACCATTACTTTTATTTGACCATTGCATCGGATTCTGAGGAATTAATTATCGCTAAAAATGGTGTTAACAATGAAGTACGCCATTAAATAACGAAAATTGAAGGACAGAAAAGAAGAGGCTCAAAATTGCCTGTGAATGATGGTGTGGCAGCGCTTGAAACATTGTCGTTGTTGAATTCATCGCTAAGGAATTTCCTGATGATAAATGCCTTATGACTTGAAAAGGCATAATTTTCCACCGAATTCTGGTCAGTCTGAGGAACTTAATTATTCATTAGGCTCTTTGATTATGGTCCACGAAGCATGGGATCAGATCTGAATAAAATGTCCAATCGAGACTCTAGCAACTGGAAAACTGAGGTTGAATGGATCGTGACCATTTTAAAACATAGACCTTAAGTAAGCACAAGGCAGTCATCGCAAGAACAAGCATACGGCTGCAAAAATTTGGCCCTGACCCATATCTCTCTTTCGTGGCCTGCCTCTTTTACAATTCGAGGTGCTACATGGGCTGATTTCTCACGCGTTGTCATTAATGAATGACAATAGTCACCATTTATGCACGAAGTTTTCTCCTGGTTCTTTCCAGTGAAGATGACATCCTGAAACTCTACATGCCGTGACCATGCAAAATGATACTGCAGGTCTTGTGCCTAGAAGTGGCTTGGCATTTTCTTGCCTGTGCATTCGGACTCTATTTCCTCTTGCGCATCTGGCGCTCGATCAGCCATTCAAAAACGCGTTGCAATAATTTACGGAGTGATCGAGTACAATATTATCACTGGGTGCGCCGTTGGATTGAATTTAGGCGAAATAAATTTCGTGATAGATTTTGGATTCTCTTGCAGTTGACAGAAGGAAAAAATACATTCTTAAGAAGAGTGGGGGGAGGGGTGAGACACCGGGGGCTATGGGGGAGCATCAACCCATTTCCTGCGCAGTACGTGCAAGGCTCTCGGTGTGCTGCTGCTGTTGGTCGTGCTGCCGTTGGTGGTGCTGCTGCTGTTGGCGGTGGTGCTGCTGCTGTTGGTCGTGCTGCTACTGCTGTTGGCGGTGGTGCTGCTGTGGTTGGTGCTGCTGCTGTTGGTGATGGTGGTGCTACTGTTGGTGATGGTGGTGCTACTGTTGGTGATGGTAGTGCTGCTGTTGGTAGTGGTACTGGTGCTGCAGTAGCTGTTATTACAGATGCTACCCTTAAAGTGGCTGCTATTGTTCATGCTACTGTTGGGACTGCTGTTATGTTTGTAGCTGCTGCATCTGTTCCTACATAGATACTGTTGCTGCTAATATAGACGTTACTTGCATAGAGGCTGCTCTTGCTTCTGTCAAGCTGCGGTGTTTTCGAAATTACAGTTGCTGCACCTGCCATGTGTACTTATAGCTGTCCAAAAAACCTTCCTAACTCTTGAAGCTCCAGTGGTGCCTCGTACAACGCTTCTCGTCAAATCACTCCGTATTTGAGCTCTGTGGAACAGTATTTGCTTAGTGTGACATATTTGTCTTTGCGTATTTGTGCTTTGCGTAACATATTTGTCTTTGTGTATTTTTGTTGTTATTATGCAACGAGCATCAGCTGGTGTGCGAGTAGCAGATGATGGCGATGGCGATGCACCATAGACCAAAAGCGCTCATTTAACCCACGCATAAGAACTCCCGTATGTTTGTTCTGGACCAATAAAACCTGTGCCACCGGGACCAGTGTGCGGGCGGCTGTTGAAGTGTCGTCTGTCAAGAGAACACGAGCGGAGGAAGTTGTGCCTAACTGAAAAAATTTGTTACAAATTGTTGGCTATTAATTTATAAGACTTGCATGGAACGTCCGCTAAAGAGCACGTTTCAGACTGAAAATAGGTCGTTGCACGTAAATTGCACGTAACAAAGAAGCACCAGGTGCGCCTTAAAAGAAATTTTCCAAATTTGTCTCTCTCAAAAACTGTTATCCGTGAGATTAATATTCAATACCTTCAGTGTCTTCGTTTTCAGGGTGCAGGTTTTTCAATAAATTCTGTACTCAGTCTGCTGGCGACGGCCTTGGCAGATCAGAACCAAGGTGTTGGGCGGTGAAGGCGTCGTAGTAACATTTGTGTGCTGGGAAGTGTAGCTAGGCACTTGCCGTTTCCTGCTACTTGATATCAGCTCCGATGGAACTGCGACCGCCAGTCCTGTCCTCTTTTTCTGCTTGAAATTGCACTTTCGCGGCACTACGCACACTAATATCTTTCCAATAGCTGAAAACAAAGTTTGGCTCATGTTTGGTTTTCTTGATTGGTCTCTACCCTATGATGACCAGCTCAATGGCATGATTGATCCAGAGCAGTCATTAGGTACAGCTCAGTGCCTTGACTGGTAACACTATGAAGTACAGCTCAGTGTCTTGACTGGTAACACTATGAGGTACAGCTCAGTGCCTTGACTGGTAACACTGAGGTACGGCTCAGTACCTTTATTGGTGTAGACAAACTATGGAGTACATCTCAGTGCCTTGATCGGTGCAGGGAGACCACGAGGTACAGCTCAGTAGTTCTGAGCCGCTGACCAAGGCAGTTCAGGAAAGTTCCTCGATGTGCAGGCCGCTGTCCTCGATATCCTGCTTTTCTCGCTGCAATTAATGTCCTGCCACGCTCGGGCTTTGTTGTCGCCGCAAATTGCCTTCGAACCTCTCGAGTTTTTGTCCTTGTTTCCTCCGATAAGGCGTTCTCTGAGCGAGGAGCCTCGTGTCTCCTGTGGCTGTGTCCTGTAGCTGAAGGTGTCTCCTGTGGCTGTGTCCTGTAGCTGGAGGTGTCCTATGTTGTGACCTGTGGCAGAGTGTGTCTTGTGTGGCCTGTATCTTAATATGTATTATAAAAATGCGAGCGATATATTTGAAAAATGTATTCGAAAATCTGTTAAAAATATTGTAAAGTGAGTGCTTAACTATTTCCAAATTGTTGCAGTAAGGTCTTAAAAAAAACGCAGTTTCATCACAAACGTTAGGAATTTTTGCGTCAATGTTCTTCCATTCGTCTTTATTTGTAATCCATTCCAGATTGATGATCACTGAGTGTGGACCTCCTTCCGTACCTCGAGTAGTACTGTTCAATTTTTTCCAATTCGTCACCATTTAGCTAACCGTCTATTCTTGCAAACCTCTTTTTCTTCCTCCTGCATTTGTTGCTGCTCTTCAGTATTCTTCAATTCATCATTGCCGTCTCACCTTCTCAACCCCTCGCGTGCCACCACACGTTCATCCCTCTTTAATTTTCTTTCAATTCGTCACAATTTGGACTGGCGTCCAGCTCACGCTCATCTACAGCTCTATCATCGACGTCCCTCGCCATGCAGTAGCATTCAGGCGCGGATATTGCCCATTATCGTCTCCCAGAGGAACGTCGCTCACTCTCACTCCAACTTTCCCGAGCTGCCAAACTTTGGCGCCGCACTCCGATTCACGCCAACCTCAGGTCGCTGCGACATACTCGAGGTCTTCCGTCTCTTGAATTTTTCCCGTTTGTTTTTTATTTGCCGCTGATAATTTTTCGTTTTTATGTTTGTGTTTGTTCATTTCATGAGTTCTATTTCTTGTGTGTTGAGTTCATTGTAGTTTTTTATTGACATGTTACTTTCAAGTTTTATTTTAACCCTGACATTCGTTTTCAACCGTTGACCTTGAATTTTGTCTGTTTCACGACTTTATCGATTTTTTTCGTTTTCTATTTAACTTTTTTGCCCAATTCTCTACAATTATTTTCTTAAATGAAACTTATAATACTATTATATAGGGGTTCTGTGGCCACATTGTTACCGTGCAAGGCTCACCGACCGGAGGTAAGGGATCGATTCCCGGTTGGGGCGAACTGATTTTCGCGGAGCCACGGAGTGCTTCCCTTGGAAAAGGAAGTTAAGCCTCACATTCCACACTTCGCGTCAATAGTTCTGAGGTATTGGAAGCCCAACGACGGACTGCATGTCAACTGTGTTGGAATCAATATAGTTTCTTTCCTTTCAAGTCCAAGGGATTTATTCACTCAAGTTTCTCTCTGCTAATCTTTCATCTGTCATCGTCGTAAGATATAAGCGAGCTCATTCTGCACTTGACTTTGACCCTAGCTCTGCGCCAATTCATCAATTTCCAGTTATATCTGCTAGTTTATTCCTCTCGCCCAAAACACCCTGTCTGATGTCACAACAAAAACTAAAGATATTCATCGGAAACTCTGGAAGTATCGTAACAGCATGCTGAGGTTACATACGAGTATATTGTACAGTTTTAATTACTTAGAAAAGAGTACCAGATATTGCATGAATGCATGAGCTATGTACATTTTATGATAAATGAAACGTAACCCTTAAGACGTCAGGGTTTTCGTGAGAGCCCCTGTCGCATTCTCAGGGATTACGGTACTTAATGAAAATATCGGACTGATTTCGTGCTGGGAACCACTAGGCGATGTTCCAGTATTTCACCGTACGGTGTGCGATGTTCTGCCCCTGGTTAAGAACTTGCACGCGTTGTCAGGGGCAGCATTGACTTCGCTAACTTTGAATTAATTATGACCGTAATTAACAGGGCTGCGAAGTTCCAGATGGTGAATATCTACTCGTGGGAATGCTAGTCACAATTTTTAACGTAGTGCATTGGTGCTGACTCTGTTCTCGAGTAGGTCTATAGAAAACATTCAATCATTTTGATTTCTGAATTCGAGCTGAAAAATGCTACGGGGGCTCTAGAAACGTTTAAATGTTCAAAGCGATCTTAGAGTATACAGATATTTACAGAAAAATCTGTGTTGGAGTCATAGGAGTTCAACAGTCAAAAACTGCTTAAGGTATCAAACTCTGTTGGAGGTCCCAGAAACTCTCTGGGTACCAAGACATTTTGGAGCTTGAAGGAGCCTTAGGAACATCGAAAACCCTGCGAGTTGTCAAGAATTCTTATAGGCATCGAGTACCCTTCGGGTTATTAAGTGCTCTTATGGGGATCAAGTACCCTTAGGAGTATCAAGGACTCTTGAGAGTGTTATGCATGTAGAATCTAGAGTTTTGAAAACACATTGGGTGTGAAGGACGCTTGGGCCATAATGAATTCTGGAGTATATACGACACCAGAAATGAGAAAGGTTTAAGAATATAAGGGGATACACGAGTCTGAAATATTTTAGTCGCTTTAGGTTTAGAGGATGTCTCGACACTATTGGGTCGATGAAGGATTCTTGGGTTACTGAAACACCCTTTGGTTGCAGAAGGACCCTTGGGTTACTGAAAGACCCTTTGGTTGCTGAAGGACCCTTTGGTTGCTGAAGGACCCTTTGGTTGCTGAAGGACCCTTTGGTTACTGAAGGACCCTTTGGTTGCTGAAGGACCCTTTGGTTACTGAAGGACCCTTTGGTTGCTGAAGGACCCTTTGGTTACTGAAGGACCCTTTGGTTGCTGAAGGACCCTTTGGTTACTGAAGGACCCTTTGGTTGCTGAAGGACCCTTTGGTTACTGAAGGACCCTTTGGTTGCTGAAGGACCCTTTGGTTACTGAAGGACCCTTTGGTTACTGAAGGACCCTTTGGTTACTGAAGGACCCTTTGGTTACTGAAGGACCCTTTGGTTACTGAAGCACCCTTTGGTTACTGAAGCACCCTTTGGTTACTGAAGCACCCTTTGGTTACTGAAGAACTTTTAGGTTACTAAAGGACCAAAACTTCAGGAAGACATTGATGATATCAATGATAGTACTGATAGTATATGACGTAGTAATCTCTATATTGAAATTACTCTGTATTCGATATGATAAAAAACTAAAAATGGTCCTAATTTGCAAGAGGATCTTGTTTCTTTTTTTCATAGCGGCAGAAAAATCCTACTTAACTTCTTCTCTTGGACAGAACCTGTGTGTGTTATTGTTGATGTCAGATGAACTAGACTATTTAAATTTGTTATTCTTGGTAGGAGTGATACGGTGTAAGTTTCAGAATATACGACGTACTCATAAACGCTTGATTGCAATTAAAAAAGAAAATCAATATGTTCAAAAATGTTTTTTGTTTCACTCGCAAGAGAAGAGTAACTCGAAAGAAACTTGCCAAAACAATACTATGGGAATTTTTCGACGGTACATCTTACATCCCCGTCTCGTTTCTCTTTCAATTCTGTGCTTCCCTCCATCAGCCATGCAGCATCCCTTCCGTCTGTAAGGTGATGCGGCCTGCAGACGGAAGGAGAAATTTCTTTTCTTCTCCTAGTCACAAAGAAAACTAATGTATCATTTTATTGCGCCTGAATGGTGGGTGTTCTAGCATCAGTTTTAGCAGAGCAGACGATATGTTCTCAGTAAAGACCCATAATTTAGTTGTGTTTTATTGAGCACAATAAATCTCCTAATCGACTGGAAGTCAGCCATTAGTGCTCCCAGTTCAGGACTCATCATTTCAATCTGAGCGACGATTTAGGCTTGAGCCTCTCAAAAACGGTTCTCGAAATTACGTTCACTGAACATAGGACACAGGGGCGGCCGACGCTGAATTGAAGAAAATATCTTTTTTTAATGAACCATAGGCTGTAATTCATCGTGAACAAATGTCGGAAGCCAATGATGAACTGTACCATAGTAAACTTCGGTTTCTATTATTTTTTTTAGACTGTAAAGCCTGTTGTGGAGACTTGCAAGCCTACCGCCCAGGTTTTCTTGCAGAGCTCTGTTGAGAAGTCAAGCAGCTTTAGGGCATCTGGGGAGCGGAGAGAGTTTCGATGCTCCCTGTTGGTCTTCGGCTAGTGCAGCTGTACTATTGGTCTTCGGCTAGTGCAGCTGTATTGCTGATCATCAACTTGTGCAACTGTACTGTTGGTTTTCTACTCGTGCAGCTCTATTTATACGCTTGTTATGGAAAACTGCTTTATCGCCGTGGGTCAAGCATTTAACCTCGAGCTTTAGTGGCTTTGGTTTACCAAGCTAGACTGTTACGATGATCTCTGCTCCTGATGCATGCTGTTCTGAAGCAATGCCGTTTAATTACTTTTAACTCTCTTGTGATCACGTTCGAAAAAAGATAATATAGCGTTACGTTTTCACATTAATGCAAAACTTGTAATAGATATTTTTGATCTTGCGGTCGTGAACGATCGGCCATTTCACAAAATTTCCAATTTCTCAACGGTTGACTCGTAGTATTAGTAGTAAAAAAATAGTTTTCAAATTTTGAAGTTACGTGCAGTGAAAGGTCATCGTCCTTGTCGTTAACTGGAGACATCCTCTTTCCTTACATGTAAGCGCTCGACTAATCTTTCAGAAATTACCTAATAAGAATTCGTTCGTAAATTCCAGATTTTAGCGAACTTGAACTCCAACCAAATTGAAGGATGTCCAGATTACATAAAGTTTATCAAAGTTTATGTCCTTCTACAGAGAAATTCATGGTTCTGTTCCTCTTGTGCTAGTTCTATCTTTCCAGAGGCCAAGTTCCTTCGTACGCACATTTTTGCATAAATATTCCGAACATAACAGGTTCGTGGAATGAGTTCCCACGCTATGCTGTTTGAAGCATTTTGCAATCCTCTTCCAATTAGGACATATACCGTAGCTTTTGAAGCACAATCCAAGATGAGCTAGTTAACGAATTAGAACGAATGCAACCAAATAAAGAATATTCACAAATCTGATTAAGATAGTTGTTCAACGGTGGGAACTGTGAGGGCCCGTAATTGATTTCAGGTTACTATTAGACATCATGATATTTTGAATTCAGAAATGAAATGCGACTGTTCGTATTCCCTGACACTCGCTACTATATAATGGAGCAGCTCTCGCAAAGCGGCATTGTGCGAACTAGCGAATGCCTCGTACAACGATTTAAGGTGAACTTCATTTAGCGAGAACGGCTATTTTACGTCTGTAAATCTTGCTTGAGCGACTTAATGAGGTGCTATGCAAGCACCGACTCTACTGTAAACTGCAATCAGGAGCCCAGGCAGGCACAGTTAACGCAGTTCGTATCTCACACGAGGAGTAACCGAGGAAGGCACCAGCTTAAGCTTCCTGTGTGCCAGACTGAAGTACGGTCGGCGTCCAAGGAGGACGCGGCTCTGTACCCTATAGTGCCTCTGCCGGTGTGGGTTTTTACAGATCCCTGGATGGGGCTTTGGTATCTGTTTTTGCTAGAGAGATCCTTCTGGAGGTGTTCCTGGTCGAATTCATGATGGAATAGCTCCTGGAAAGACTCGTGTTTAGGAGTTCTTGCTGGGGGTGTTCCTGCTAGAGGAACTCTTGCTGGTGGTGTTCCTGCTAGAGGAACTCTTGCTGGAGGAGTTCTTGCTGGAGGAGTTCTTGCCGGAGGAGTTCTTGCTGGAGGAGTTCTTGCCGGAGGAGTTCTTGCCGGAGGAGTTCTTGCTGGAGGAGTTCTTGCTGGAGGAGTTCTTACTGAAGACACACATTCATAGTTCCATGACCTAACTTCTTTTGGATATGCACTACCTTATTCTCTTATAAAAATTAAGCTTTGAACAGGTGATTGACTACCTGTCTTTAAAAAATTATGTGGTTGAAATTTTAGCATTTGTTATCCCTGAATGAATTCCACTACTGTAAATCATTATATTTTGTGATTCAGCATGAAAGTTAAGATCAGCTTTGTTATCGATGACTGAATGACGAGCAGGCGTATGTCCTTTACTGGCCAGTCAATTGCACGCAATAATCGACTTCACTTTGTGTGCCAATGACTCATATATATATATATATATATGTATATATATATAGTGAAGTGGGTCTATTCTTGGTGCTCATAGATGTTGAATTTCACGTACAAAAACAACTGATATCATACACTGCAGAACGCGCTCAGCAGTCACTGCACACACATAGCACGAACCAGTCAAATTAACAAGCTACGTCCATTAGAGACCCGTATCCTTCCGTGCCTTGCGTTCACAGAGAAGTTTCGTAACCGGAATTAGGGGGTTTTCTGTGTATGTTGAGGCATTCAATTCTCAGAAGTTCAAAGCTCGGCGCCAAAAGCCTCAATGTTTTTACTGTTGCGTTCAAGCCTAGGCCTACACATCGGGGTGAACTTTCCGGTTGAGTGCCGATTATTATTTGCGATTGCGTGAGCAGCATTCTGGAGTGCGTAGTATTCTTCTTTCATTTCGGTGACTTAGCAACCGTGCGTCGTGCCTGGCGCATTTTTTCCGTGCGCCAAGATTGCATGTTTTGATGGCGACTCTCGGAAAATGACAGATCACGTTTTCTTTGATGGAAAATCAATGGGATTCATAGAATAGAGCGCAAGGCAGAGGACACGTAAGACTTCAGCTCCCCTAATAAGCATCATTACCTCTATACTCGCCCTCATCATTCTACCAATTGCAATGATGATCTAAATGATAGTATTTTTCGGCATCCTGTGCAGCAATTACTACACGTGACAAAACCTCAGGCAATAAGAAAAATAATAGGCCGAAACTACGCTCGCTCTTCACTGTACAAAACGTGCATCGCTCGAGTACATTCGGTAGGCCTGGCCACGTAACACATTTCAGTACTTGTAGCGTGTACAATACGTGTGTGTACATCCCCAAACCAGGTGAATGCATCACGCGTATGTTCTGCAAATGCGTGTGTGAATGTGTACAAAACTGAAGATACAATAGTCAGTTGTATGTAGCAGCGTTTGTGGTACTCTGTAAAGACGAAAAAATATTGATGAATATCAAACTAGCGGGAGACCTGACGCTGTGATGAGGGGTATCATTAAATGCGGATGGTGCTCGTGTCTGAAACGGATTGTGTCAGCGAAAATTGAATGACATTTTTGTTGAAGCGAAAGAATAGCATTTAATATTTCTACTAGAAGAAAATTTTACTACTTTTTTATTTTAGATGGAAAATTTAAGGGATACAATTGCCATTTCACAAAAAGTTCTGCAGTAGGAAATTTAATATTCGTATTCGTACGTATACTGTCGTATTAGATATAACCTTTTATATTTTTGCGCATCATCGCAGGAAATCTTACATATTTCTGGATACTTCATACATGGTATTAATTCCTATCTCATCATGGCATCTTGATATTTGAAAGTGAATTTGCAATTCATGCACACTGTGGTTCATGGTTTCTTTCATGTGAAAACTAGATATTATCTGAATATTAGGTCTGAATTGTCTCTCAACACGCAGATGATCCTGGGACCCCTGTAGTGCGTGGCGCATCCTTTTGCTTCTTTTTATGCGCGTTTTTATTCGTTGGACACACAAAGGCGTGTAAATGCTAATTTCCAACTCGCTGCAGCGTGTCAAAGAACAGGCGAGTGCGCAAATTGCAGCGTAAATGTGTAACATTCGCACGCTTACGTGCGTGCTTTTACTCTGACCTGTACAGCAAGCCGCGCCACGACGGTGCCAAATTTCTGAGCTCAAACAGCGAGGAATGTGAAGCGTTAGTTGGTTTGTACGTACAACCTATTGTGCCAACGTGTTTCCGTGAGGTTCGTACTGGTTTTAAAATTGGGCTAACTTCTGTCTTTAAATTCTACTTGAAATATTCGAACTACGAAGAATGTCAACCTTTGTTCGTACGTACATATAATTTTGTCTACATTTTTCTTGACCCTAGGCCATGTTGTAAATTTTCGTTTTTTGGGTTTCATTCTGTTGAAAAATTCGTACTTTAACGAATGTCAACCATAGCTCGCTCATTGTATCTACATTGTACTTGAAGGTAGACATTGTTTTTAATTTCTCAGTCTGAAGGCTTCTTATTTGAAATATTCGTATTCTGGCTCAGCTCTCAACGCAGCGGCTTCTCCTGTGCGGTTGGGAGAATGTATGTACATTCACGTACATGCGCGTTACTATGAATACAAACATTCTTTAGTTTTAGTTTTTAGTATGTTTAGCTCATCAGGTGCCGTTTCACCACCGTGATGCAGCGACGTGCATTTGGCTCACTGCCTGTGTGCAGAAGAGGTCCGTGAATTGAAAAACTACAACCGTACGATTGATGAATTTATTTTTTATTTTATTCGTTCCTTCGTTTTTCAAATCTTTATAAAGTGTCTGTGTACCTCCAAGTTTACTTGACAATAACCAATGTTGCTTGTTATGATGGCAAAAATTGTTTAAACAAGATACGATGTGATTAATCAAAATTAAGTACTTGAGGCTGCAGCAGCAGCTGAGGTGTTTGCTCTCAGATTAGAAAACGAACGGAGATGGAGAAAATCTTGCAACTGTTTAATTTTAATATAAATTACAATTATTGTATTTGCAAGTACTCGTGAAGCAATATACGTGTAACATATGGATGCTAGTGCTGCATATGTTTTTGTGCAAATGACAAAAGAAGGTAAAGAAGAACTCCACGATGGAGGCAGTCCTTACTCACCAGAGATTAGCTGACGGTGTGGCGCAGCACACAAAGCTGCTCGCCGATGCTGCAGGAAGCCTCTTCTTGATGCATGCATGTGATTCGAAAATACATGCAGTTACTCATAGTTAGAGGAGGACATGAAACAATTGAAGCAATAGGCACAACTTATTACCACAAGTGATGCATCATTTAGAGATATTACACACATCGATTTCCACACTATTATAATGGACAGTTATATATAAAGCTACTTGTGGGGTTGAATAAGGTGACTTCTAGGGCATCTTACAGGACCATATGCTAAGCGTACATAAGTTTCAAAACAAATAGTTTTCTACACCGGCCTTTCGTGTGAAATTTCTCCATCGGAGCTTTTTTATCATGTTTTGAAATCGATCCATAGCATTCTGATACTGAAGTGTACGCGCAAATTACGCTTCTCTATAGAAACGACAACAACGCACTGGGACGCGTCGTTTTAACGCGCAAATTCGGCTCGGTGTTGTTACTCCCATTTGCCCGCTGGCAGTTCTTCGGCAGAAAGTGATCGATCTAGCAGGCTATCCCTATCTACTACAGTCCTCCGTTGGGAAGCTCTTCGTAATAACAGACATTGCTGAGTAGTGCGTATTCGTATTTTGTGTGGTGTCGTTAGAGACGTATTTACGTTGCCTTCCGTGTGAAATTAGGCCTGTCACTTCCTTCCCCCCTGACCCGTTCTCAGCACTGCTCAACGGTTAGCGTTATTTTGTGTGTTTTTGAATATTCATGTAACTGTGCATGAAATTAAGTGAGCTAACCGCGGACAGGGTGTACAGTCGGTCCAACGAGTGCTAAGAACAGTTTAGAGGGATTGTTCTATCTTTCAGAGTGACAGAACTCCCTAAAAAAATTAAGGTTACATAAGACAACACCAATTTGACGTCTAGAATAACGTCAGCTTGATGAACCAACAAAGTGCGGCCAAGAAATGAGGCAGTACGAGATTTCGAGAGGGCTGTGAGACAGTACGAGTATTCACGACATTACGAGGGATTTCTTGATAAAATTGATTTATGTATCTTTTGGAGGGTGAAATATCATTCAAATACCATTTGTAAAACAAATCATTGTTTTGTATGTATTAGTTGTTCTCTCTTCCCTTTCTTCTGCGTAAAATCGTTCTAACGATCGTAAATATTAAGGCTGTTATCTTTATATTCTACTATTTCTAAAGTTTCTAGCTAAAAATTATGTCAGTGATGTGTGGTTTGGATCGATGTCTTGTTGAAATACCATCGTTTTCTCGCCTTTAATTGTTCTGCGGAAGTATGAACAAAGTTTGAAAAATTTACTGATTTTTAGAGCTTCCATCGTTCCCTTCATAATTTGAAATTCTCCGCCACCAAAAGAAAAGCATCACAAAATCATGATGCTGTTTCCAATATTCTTCTCCGTTAGCATGTTGTTCTCCTGCTTGTACGAAAATGTGTTTGCTGATAGCTGTTTTAATTATTTATCAAACAATTCCATAATCATTCCATCTAAGCGCAGGAACTTTCCAAATTCCTAGTTTACGTAAGCACGTTTCTTCTTTTTGAGTAAGTTTCCCTGCCCCGTATTATGCGACTCTTATTTCTTTGTGGCTTAACTGGAGTCGTGTTCACGCCGTTTGTGTCTGCCTCAAACTTAAGTGTTTTCTTTCTATTTGCTTCTTCTTTGTACGGCCATTCTGTTTCGTTTTTACACGTTCGGCTCAGCGCACAGAGGGGCGTTATTTTCCTCAAAACACATGTATTTGGCTCACTGCTACGGGCATTTTACCTTCACTGCGTCTTTATTATGAACGACGAAAACTAAACGGAAAGGTGGTGCTACTGAGAGGGCTCCTTGTATTCTTCAAATGCTTCATTCTTCTTGTTTGTAACCTGCAAAAATTATTTCGGGTTTTACTTTAAGATACTGGGAAGAATGGCTATTTTTGGGGAAATGAAAACTTCTCAAGTCTTCTAATTAGTATGAACAGATATTTGAGAAACACAGAGGGGTTTGTATTCTCACAATTTTTGGACAAGCATTTCATTAAAAGATCAAAATTATTTTTTTGATTTGCACATTGCAAATATTTCCTCTCAGGAGATGCACTGATGGTGATCTTTTTTCAGCATATCTTGAGTTACTTAAAACTTTTTGGGGATCTTGCAAAATTATTGAATCTTGCTTAGGCTCAGGGGGGCACAGTTAGGTCTTCTCAGCTATAGATAGGCCTTTGGGACTTCTTTCTTCCGTGCCTACTTTGCTTCCTTTTACTCTCATACCATCTTTGCTAACTCGTCTTTGTCTTTTCTTCCTCTTCATTTGTAAATTCCTGTTTCTATACGAGAGGGATCTCGTGTAAGATTATTCTTTTTGAATAGATTCATTGTTTTCTAAAGTCTTTACCAAATGGTCTCTTTTTTTGCACTTTATAGTTCACATCTCATTTGGACAGGGAGCTTTAAACTAATTAATAATTAAATTAATCTAATTTATGTTCGCTTAGGGGGGCTCGGAAGGCTGTACTAATGGTTCTCGGTCTCATTAGCGTACTTAGAAAACTAACGGCCTTCAGAGGTAACCCATTAGCGTACTTGGAGAAGTAAGGGTTCTCAGAGGTAACCCACTAACGTACAGGGAAAAATACGGGTATTCAGAGGTAATCCATTAACGTACAAGGAGAGGTAAGGACCGTCCGAGGTAGCCCATTAACGTACAGGGAGAAGTAAGGTAGTAAAATAAGGTTCTAGGTTGCCCATTAGCGTACTTGGAGAAGGAATGATCGTTCGAGGTAGCCCATTAGCGTACATGGAGAAGGAATGATCGTTCGAGGTAGCCCATTAGCGTACATGGAGAAGGAATGATCTTTCGAGGTAGCGCATGAAGGAAAGGAGGACAAACTGGAGTCCCTTAGAGTTAGCCTGCACTGGCGACACCTGATATTATAATTACCTTCTAATTATTGACAGGGCACCTGAGTGCAGTCACGAATGTGCCGTTTAATCATATTTTTTTCAGTGGAAGCACTCAGTCACCGCATGTAAATTAGCTCGTCACACACTGGAAATCGAACTTGGGAAGTCCCTCGTTTGAAAACAGCGTGCTATGAATCGCGCCCAGGATACATGCAGTATCAGCACTTGTTGTGCGAATCTGTTGTGGGTTTATATATTTCTAGTTAGGAAGGCCTTTATTTTTCTGTTTCTCAAAAAGGTAATGAAATTTATTTCAATATCGTTTCATTGTGTAGTTTCTCACATGTAGTAACTTATGGTCTTTTCATTAACATGCGATAGGTGTTGTGTTTCTTCGGATAACTGGTTAAAGTCGTGTTTCACTGCTGATGTAAATTCAACCACCAAACAACTTAAAAGTTATTCTAATTCTTGCTCACCGTAACTGATACACCTACATATATCATTATCGTCCTTAGTCTTGTTTCTAACATGCAGACTGTACGACCACAGCAACAAAATCATAAGTCCTGCCTTTTCACCAGCCGTATTGACGTTCCAAATTACGGAGGAGTGCATCTCTGTGTTCTCCCGACTCGAGCCTCTCAAAAATGTTAAACTCGGAATGTCACTACAAAAATCTTTTGAATAGTTAAACTAAGGTGGGTAAAAACATCTTTCTAAAAGTGAATGTGTATTATAATTATAAAGATTTCAGGCAACACTACGCTCATCACCAGTATCTCTCAGATGAAGCAACACGTTTTTGCACAGCTACAAGTGCAGATAAAACGCATGAGAGCGAATATATAATTTTGCAAAACAACGCTATAGTTAAAGTTTAAAATATTAAAGGGTACAGATGGGTCTGAGTTGCTTAAAATTGGCTTACGCTGATGAATAAACACATTCTCAAGCCACCCTCAAAAGTGTATCTCACAATCGTCTCTGAAAGTAATTTCCAACCGTTTCCTTGAGATAGAAACCTGTATTTTTTAGTAACATCCGTGTTTCAAGCGTCTTCCTTTCCACGCACATGTAACTCGTTACCCAAAAGTAAGCGAATAAGTTTTGTTCATTCACGCGGGTGCAAATCAGCTGTTTCCTCCTACGAGCATGAACAAATGGTAAGTTGGGCCGGAGCTCCGGCGGCTGCAATTGGCTGGCTTGTATTGCGGGTGCCCTGTTCATCATCGCTAATTCAGCCGGCAATAAGTGCCTCTTATGGAGCCAATAACCAGGCTGGAGGGCGCGTTTTGCTTGCATTTGCCACATTTCCAGCAGAGCTTCGCAGGAAACTGACGATGCTTCGCTCTTAATTGCTACCTGTACTCAATGTTTACGGATTCACTTTTTTGTGTATACTTCTCTATCCTTCTTTTGAAAAAGTTCTATTTAGTTGTGCGATTTTCTTGGTTTAGGAAAGGTGGTTTGTTTCAGCTTGCCGTGTGTTCAGACACACGCTCACTGCACCAGTAGAGTGTTCAGACACACGTTCACTGCACCAGTAGAGTGTTGAGACACACGCTCACTGCACCAGTAGAGTGTGCGTGGAGAGCATCGTATACGCGTCTCGTGGTCGCCTGAAATATCTCGGGCTGAATAGTATGGAATTGTTTCCCGGACGCCAGTGCCAGTGACCTTTGCATTGATGTCAGGTCAATCAATGCTGAACCGTTGCAGTTCAATACACGAACAGGATATAATGTGCGAGTAGATGGACAGCTTACACGAATGTGTTCCCACCCCGTGCATGACGTGTCATCAAATCTCACCCTTACCCTGCAAAAATTAATTTTTTTTTGCGTTTCCCATGAATTTTCGTATATTTGCTTACCTTCCGTTGCTTGGGGACGGTTCATGAGTCCGTGATGTATCGCAAGCCGCTCGTTTGAGTTACTCTCGTGTGTTCTTAGAGAAATGTGGTGTCAGTTACGAAATTGATCTGCTCGTTATCTTCGGAGACTTTAATTTTATTCCTCGCCAAAACGAACGATAGTCCGGAAGCCTGTTATTGATGGGTATCATCTATTTTCGTTTTGGCAGCTCCATTAAAAATTAAAATCGTTCGTGATGCAGAGAGTAGATGACAACTCGACACGCTTTCTGTATCTTTGCAGCGCCGTTGTGTTCTCCAGTGTATCCATCTTTCAACGTCGGGATTTGACCCCGAATGTTTATCCTTTATCGCTGGTCTTACGAAAACGAGTTTGACCTGAGAAGGTGGCTCCAGTCTTATGATCTTGATCGTCCGATCGAGCAAGTGCGTGAACATCGGTCCTGGTGCGAACTTCCTTCGCTCAGAGCGAGTCCATCATTATGAAGAACGGCTCCCATTGAGGCATTCGATTTCCTGTTCTGTGTCAGCTCTGATTCATTGCATTTTGACGTCATCACAACGCGCCTTAGCGTATTCGCCAGATCCTCTTACAAGTCGTACTTCATCGGTGAAACCTGAAAGCTTCTTTCGACCCATTACTCAAAGATCGAATAATTTTACAGCTATGTTTGAATCTTGATGAATGAACAGTCGAAGTTCTTCAGAGCTTGTCCAACTGCTGATGGTGAAGGCTTCAGTTCCAACAAATTCGATCGGATGTGCAAGGTACAAAATCTATGAGTGTATGTGTACGGGTGTTCGAATTCATTAGTAATTAATTCATTTAATCATTAATTCATTGACTGAATTCCTTTGAGTATTACCTTGTAGCTGCATTTATAGTTGTGGATGGATCGTTATGTTGACAAGCTAACGACAACGCTCGTGTTACTGCAGCTGCCCATGCCACAGTTGCTGGTGCCCGTGCCACAGCTGCTGGTGCCTGTGACACAGCTGCTGCTGCCCATGCCACAGCTGCTGGTGCCCGTGCCACAGCTGCTGC
>VOMN01098842.1:0-14701 GCA_014899125.1 Orchestia grillus | reverse complement strand
TGCCGTGGAACACGTTCCTGGTTCGGTTTCGGCATGTAGTTTGGTTGTTTTTCACGGTATCAACGGAACGCTTCCCGTTGTAAAAGAAAATTAAACCTTTGTTTCTTCCACAAAATAAAGGCAGGAAAAAACATACTAGTTTTGATTTTATAAAGTTTTCTTTCTCTAACCACCATCTCCCACAGCAACGAGGAGGAACCACTGTCGACCCCCCTTTCCCTCCGCCCTCCCCCCACAGCATCAAGCCATGCGCTCTATCCATTTATTTGCTAGGTCTAACGTAATAATCACTAGCAAAAAAGTGTTGAATCACCAGGAAAACACTATTATCGTGGATAGCACTATAAAAAATTTCTTTTGGCTTTCTTGAGATCACATTTCATGTGGCTAGGGTGCTTTAAACTAACCAGTGAGATAATATCAATATATTGTACTATAAGTCAACTTGAATCGAATTGGTCTCATTTCTTTTCTGATGTCGTTGAAGAACTCTGTACAGCATGAATTATGGCAGCCTTTCGCTCCTTGAATCGACACTGGAAACGAGCTGTGGTGGCTTAAAATGTTACGAACGGTGTAAATGCGTTTTTCCTCAGCTATTGATAGGCTTTCGGGACTTTTATCTTTTATGCCTATTTGGTTTTTTGAATTTTGACACCTTTGCTATCTATTCTTTGTCTTTCATCTTCTCAACTTGGTTTCAAAGTACAGGGAGTCCTGTGTGGGAACACACCTGTAACCGCGTTTCTTGAGGTACCAAGTGTGTTCTCTGCAGTCCATGTTAGATGGTCCCATCTCATGGCTCTTTGGATCTCATGCTTGGGAGTCGGGAGCTTCAAACCAGCTAGTACTTCAACCTAAACGCGTTTGTGGCAACACGGGTAAGAATTAGATCTGCAAGGATAGGTCACCACGGAGGGAACTTTTCCAGAATCAATCATTTGTTGGAAAATTCTATATGTTGTACCAGGTCCGGCATGCCCTGTAATTTAACAGCTAGATGCACACCGTCTAAGTTCTTGCACTTGTACGATTTCATTTTACATCAAATTTAATGTAGCTAAGTTACCAGTTAATGATCCTTGTATACTGTATATTTTCAGTGGCTCACACGGCATTCTACAAAGTCCAGATGCTCCTGGATTTTCTTCGATCAGTCGGCATCATCAGAGATATTCCAACTCGACCGCTCGACTCCAGAAGTATTGCCGACATTGAGAGAGAAATTGTCAAAAAGGACATCCGGGTTAGTCGTTGTCGAGGCACAGTGGCTGGCGAGCTCGTACTCTGTAGTGTGCCTTGCCCGCTTTCCGTTGGGCCTGGGTTTTGCATTGAATTGATTTCCATTTCCTTGTGGAAGCGAATATTTTTATTTTCTATTTGTTCTGTTGCCAGCGAATGGATGATTTTTCTTAAGGGTGCGATTTGTAGTTTATCTCGGCAGCAATACTCGAGACTATAGTCTGCATTTTGGTCGTCGTGTTTCCAGCGTCTTTTGTGTAGAGTTTTTATTTTATCATCCAAAGCTGTCCAAATCATTTAAGAAATTGGGATCAAAGGCGAGTTTGTGTGATTACTTGAGTATGAGTGTGGAATGAACTTTGAGTGGGGCAACCTTGACGTACCTGCAGAATATGAAGGGTTGCTGGGATCAGCAAGACATGGATAACAATATTTAGGTAGTTTTGCCCTTAGGGGGTTCCCTGGTAATGTCTCTCGTAGGAATAGCACAATCAATTTTTGTGTCTTGCAACCGTCACGCTGCGGTGCGCTTATCGCCGTACTCAGTGACCGCTGCGTAATGAAAATATCGCCTAAAGGCGGGACGTAATTTCCAAGTTTACCTTAATGCGCCTTGAGTGGAGCATTTATGTGTCTTAGATGATAAAAATCGTTACATTGAATGGTAGTAATCGTTAGCTTGAATTATAAAGATGTCGTTAGCATGAATGATGAAAGTAGTCGTTAGCTTGAATGATGGGAGTAGTCTTTATCACGAATGAAAGCGACTGTTACCACAAATGATGGTCGTTAACGTATCTAACTTTGCTCTTCTCAGTCCCCACTTGGGCCAATTTTTGAGGAAGATACAATGGTATTTTTTTTACTTAACGTTATGGTAATCCTGCTCGCTGTCTCCTAACTGCGAGCCATGCCCATGCAGGTGGTGACGGTGCACAGCCCCATGTACGAGCGTCGCTACAAGGTGACGGGCGTGAGCAGACAGAACTGCCTCACCCACACGTTCCCTCTGGAGGAGAACGGCACCACGAGGACCGTGAACATCGTGCAGTACTTCAGCGAGCGCTACAACTACCACATCAAGTACCCTGAGCTCAATTGCATCAAAGTTGGCACCAAGGACACGCACCTGCCTATGGAGGTAAGTTGCCCCTAGTAAGGCCTTTGTGTGAATAACTTGTTACTCAAAAAGCGTGCCTTGCCGCTAGGGATTTTAAGGTTAGGGGCTTATAGGTAAGATTTCATAGGTGTACAAGAGTTCGCGTCGTTATACTTTTGAGGAGTTAATGCTGCTAGGCGTTTTTATGTTTAAGAAATTTATGCTGCTGAAGGTGAAAAGATGGTTGTTTATAGGTTTAGAGGGATTTGTATACAACCCCTTCATCGCCGGGAGAAATTTATGGTGAAGGTCTGAGAGACATAGCGAAGAGAACGTTGCCACCTCTCATTTACCTGTTAACGGTCATTGCCCAGGTGGCTAGTGATGCGTTTTCATGGTCTGTGAAGTCGACAGTGTATGTGAATGTCTCAGCCACGGCGTCCCCATATCGTGTGTCGACATTGACCGTGGAATGGTCAAGTCCAGATCTACAAAACACTGCTGCTGAAACATACCCTCATATTACCTGACCTCTGTTATGCTTCCTCATTTTGCGCTACTCTCAACGTCACAGTTTGTTGGTGCACAGCAAAAATATGGAGCTAAGTGTGCGTGCAGCACTCTTGCAGTTCAAGTGTTATAAGCACTTGGAAACAGTTCGTGCGTTCCTTTCTGGGCTGGAATGCTGTGCTGCCTTATTTAGGCACATCGAATTCATCTTCCATTCCCAAGGGAAGCACTCCGCCCGATGTAACGAGCCCGGCACGTCCTGACTAGGAGACAAGCACGTTATCACCTGCGCTTCGGAACAGACTTCATACTCGTGCAGACGTTCTTCAAAGGAAGTCCTGCGGAGCTTCTGCCTTCACCATGTAGGTTATACCTAATCCAGTGATGGCTGTCTGTCTTGCGTGTAAACCGCGAAATGAAGGCAGGTAAAAATATCCTCGTGTTGAATTCTTAATTTTTATTTCTATAGAGTTTTCGAGCGGTACATTGCTGATCTCTAGTAGACATAGTCGACACATGAAGAGAAAAGATATTTCAAACGTGAACTGAAACATGACTATTCACTATACCAGAAATTGAAATGAAAAGTTCTGCCTCATGTTGAATTTGATACTTGGGACATCACCATTCCTTCAACCACTTGTTTCTTCCTGCCGGCAGAACGCATGTCGTAGGTTTGACAGTCTCGCACTTTCTCAACATCATTTTTTTGCGATTCTTCACATAAATTTTTTTTTCAATTACGCTTTACATTCACTGTATGCATTTACGATCAACCACTCGGGATAGTGTGTGCGTGCTGCTTGGCTCAGCCAGGTCGTCGCAACTAATTTTAAAAAATATTGCTACCAGTCGTGTGCCAGCATCTGCATGTTCAGAGTGCCCACACTTCACCTCTACTGCACCTTTTCCTACTGACACGAAGTGAATAGATGACTTCAACGAACATTTCAAGCACTTTTCTCACAATGCCATCCATAAATACACAACTGTTGCAGTATGGGTCAACGCCATAGTAAACCCAAAATTAAATTATTTTCTTATTCTCACTCAATGTTATAAACTTCCTCATCACCTTGAGGATTTGAAGTGCCATAAAGTTTCAAGTTAACGCTGGACGGCAGGTTTGCAAGATCGCTCCCAACCAGCGCGTTAAAGGCAAGCTTGGAGACACTGAGACGGCGTCCCTCATCAAGCAGACCGCTGTGAAGCCCATCAGTCGTTTGGACCAAGTCAAGAAAAGCATTGCGCGCAATGGAGGGTTTGCCCAGGATCCCTTCTTGACGAGCCTTGGCGTCACCCTAACCATCCAGGTAAGTTTGAGGTAGCGATTGTTTCACTAATATCAAAGCGAGTTTATTCGCGTGAGACCTCAACGTATTACCGTAACTCGTATCGTGTCTGGTAAAGCTCATTAAATTAACCACTGTTAGGTTACCTCAGATCTAGCTAGGCCTTCGGGACTTGTTTCTTTTGCGCTCACTTTGCCTTTTTCATTTTGATGCCTTTTTCCCAGATTATTCTTTATCGTGTCTTCCTCTTGCTTCATAGCTTTCCGTTTCTATGTGTAGAGAATTTTACGTCAGAACACCATGTTCCAAGGTAGCGGTGTGTGGAACGTCATCTCGGTGCGAATAAAAGAGCGAGACAGGTCGCGTTAATCATGCAAATATATTCCGATAAAACCTCATTTCTGACATTCGAGCCACAGGCCATCTTCGTTGAAAGGAGAAAATCTCTGAGAACACAGAATTGAAACTAATTTAGCGCATGTAATTTAAGAATTCTACAAGAAAATCATGAAATCTATATCAAAAAACTAGTAAAACGACAAAATAAACGGGCAGAAGAAATCAAGTTGCTAACAACATGCAAAAAGGAGCTAAACTGAAATGATCTGTTCACTGTTGGCGAGGGGAATGGGCTGTATTACATGATCATCCTTGGAGCGCTCCCTGCAATTCTGAGTCTACAGCGAGACGTTAGCTGGTGTCCTGTTCTACCTCGGATCGATAACACCATGTGATTTTTTTTTCATAGCAATTGAGGGTTATTGCCCAATTCCATTTGTGCAAAACGATGGAAAATGACCACTATGGTTGGGAAGCTTTAATTTTGAAATATACCTCCATTAAATATATTTCCGTATTATATCAAAGAAAGGCAACTTGGAAATTCACTGGTCTGACCGACTACAAAAGCAAACTTGTAGCAATTACATTTTTTTTCCAGTTTATTTGGAAAGAAATTGGGAATTATGGTTTAACCCATGGAGTAAGACGAAAGTAATCAATTTTACGTAGTACAATGGTGTGCAACTGCTGCATGTGAAGCGGTTAAACTTGCGTCTTTGCTTCATGATGTCATGCATGCTTTGATTGTGGAATTCTGAAACTGTCGCCTACGAATGTGGATTTGACCACTGCGATGAACGGGAGCTTGCACTGGCATTGATTGATTTTTATTTTTACGGTTAGGAGACATGACTGTATGGAGACTTGGGACTAATTCACTGGTAGTCTTCTGTCTGATGAGAGACCTTTTCTCTCACTGGTAGTGGACGTTAAATCAGCACTAATTTAGCCTTTTTCACATAGCCGGTGCAGGTGAAGGGGCGGCTGCTTGACCCCCCCGTGGTGGAGCTGAACAACAACGCCAAGGCGAGGGTGGAGAACGGGCAGTGGCGGGCAGACAGAGACCGCTACTTCAGGCCTGTCGAACTCGTCAACTGGGCCGTGCTGAACTTCTCTCCTCGCACCAGGGACCTCAGGTGTGTCTCCTCATTGCACTCGCTTCAGACGTGGGCATTATGCTGCGTATTTTTAAGCTCAAGTTTTTGTGTGGCCCTCCTCATATGGATACTCGTGATTACATCTCTCGCATAAGGAAGCTCGAGTGTCTTTGGCTTATCATCCCTTACCCGCCAACTCACAGGCGCGCCTCTCACTAGCGGTTAAGGTCGGCCTGATTTTGTCAGCTATATTGGTTTGTGCCGCGGATAGCATACGTCGTAAATTGCTTAGCGTCATTAGTCTTAGTGGTAGCAAATTGATCAATTTTAAGGTCATGTCTCAATTGAGCCTATCCCAGGAACCCGTGCTCGCACCATGCGAATCAATTGAGTCCGTACGAGTGTGATGGGTTATTATGCCTAAACTTGCATGTAGATCAAAAACGAGACGAAGTGACCAACGTATTGCATCAGAGATTTAGCCTCATTTTAGCGCCACTTCGGCACAGAATGTGACAACGACTTCCCATTCGCTGAATACATCATCACACAGCTCCTGAGGCATGCCTGGGCGAGGCACTTGTCATGTGCAATCACAGGTGCAGTGCCTGCCGCTTTAGCTTCTTCATTCTTACCTTCAAAATTGGGAAGGTTCATGTTCTGATCGCCTTTTTAATATTTAGCGATGCCTTTGGAGTGAAAAAAATGAAAAGCGTCCGTTCTGTAAGAAATGTACGTTTTCATCACACGTACCCACCAGCGTAGGGAAAAATCCTGGCTTTAATATCGTTACTATTTTATGATAATTATTTGTTACAGCAAATTCATCAATCAGCTGATGGACGCGGCACATTCCCGTGGCATGAACGCGAGCCCTCCGTTCTTCGAGAGTCGACCCCTTTCATGCCGTGCTGATGAGACGGTCAGGCATTTGACTGACGTGAAGCGAAAAAATCCCAAGGTTCAGATCATTGTGTGCGTCATTGAGAAGGGAGGAGACCATTACAGTGAGTGGCGCTCGCAGCGCTTGGCAAGTCTTGGTGTGGCGTTATTCCGTCGCGCACTTCTTTCTTTCTTTTCGTTGATGTGAACGTTTCCTTTTATATGATGGTGTGAATGTTGTTTCTTTTAGTGTTGTGTTAGCACTGGAGTAGTGAATGTGTTGGCACCGGAGTCGTGTTGTGAGGGTGTTTCCACCCAAATGAAAATTCAGTGATAGATAATTCAGTCGATATCAAGTTGATGTGGACAAAAATGGTTCAAATCTTGTTGAGCACAATAGTGAAAAAACGCAGCGTTGAAGAATTTATGAACCAGAAACCTTGATTGCGCGGTGTGTTAGAACTGGCACGCACTTCTGTGTATACTGTACTTCTACGACGATTACTAAGGCGTTGTAACTAATTTTTGCTTGCTGATTCTAATATGAAAACAGTTTTTTTGACAACTCAGCTGATAACTTTGTCATTTGCTGTGCAGAGGTGATCAAAGAAACCGGAGACAGGGATCTGCACGTCATAACGCAGTGCGTGCTCTCCAAAAACGCCTTCATCGCCAACCCGGCGACCGTGGGCAACATCCTGCTGAAAATCAACGCCAAGATCGGGGGGGTGAACCATCGTTCTTGGTACGGCGTGCGGGATTACCAACAGGTCAGTACTTCGCCGTTAGGCCTGTAGTCTCAACGGTCAGGTCTACAGCTGCGTGGTCAAATCTACAGCTGTGAAGTCAGGTCCGCAAATGTGTGGTCAGATCTGCAGCTCTGTCCTCTCAATTGCAGCTGTGTAATCAGGTCTGATGATCTGCCCTTTCTCCTGGATCTGTGTGGGCATGTCAGCGAGAGCTTGAAGTCTCTTGAGGTAGCTACGAGAGGGCTCAGTTGTGAGGAGGGGGGAGTGTGTTCAGTAGCATTAGTGGAAATCTTATTGTTTCTTTCTCATCCTTCTGTCGACGGGTCGACGGAGGTGGCCATCGACTAGTGTACGATCCCAGTAATTTCTACGTCATTTATTTTATTTTGCTTTGTAGATACCATCAATTTTATACTGCTGTCTCGATTCCAGTTTTTTAATTCTGTGTTTTGGATACTTCTGACACTTAGCGTTTTTTTTTGTATTTTCTCAATCTTGGGTTAAAAGTTGATCCTTAGCGCATCTCTAGATTATTAATACTCTGTGGCCCTTCAGAGGGGCTAAATCTTAGCTCCTGGCGGCAGCTCTCGGTCAACGCTATAGGGACCAGCGGTACTCTATGGGCCCGTTTGCGGGGGTCCTGCTAGTTTTTCGTAGAAAGCAGTGTTTTCTTGTCGCTTTTATGCAGGGTGACGACGGAAAAACGGACCCGTTTGAGAACCCTAATAAAAATATAAAACACCCAACCACTTAAAATTTGACAGTTATAGACAGAGGTAGAAAAGAACTTAAAAAAAAGGGCCCGCCGAGTTTTATTGTTTTCTTGGGGGGTTTTATTAGGTTCTGATTTTTTTACATTTAGTGCTATTCAAAAATGTCTGTCAACAGCCATACAAATCACATTACATTATATTTCATCTAATTAAATTTAGAACTAAAGAATTTCTCATGTTCAGAGAAGGTTTGGGGCAGAGATGGCCANGCTGAACATAAATGTCTATCAACAGTCATACAAATCAGAATACATAATATTTCATCTAATAGGTAAATATTTAGAACCCATGAAATTTAAATGTTCGGAGTAGGTTTGGGGCAGAGAAGGCCAAGAAGCCTTTTGAGATGTATAGACATCTAAGGCCTAATACAGATGGCTAGGAGGCTAACTTCTGTAATCAACAAAGCACATAGTAACTGATAGTGTTGTCATGTAGCCACCATCATTGCAGTTCGGAATGATCATTCAGGATTAAGGACTCTTACCCAAGTCAAGTCTTACCTAAAACAGTTCTCTTAAAAGCAGCAGTGACGGCAACAAAGGCAATAAATCAATATTGAGCGTTCAACTACTCGAATAATTGCGCTATTGCTCTTTAGATAACCAAAGCCTAACGTAACATCCAATTTTGGTGCTGTTTGTATATTATTTTCTTCCAAGGAGGTAATAGGAAATGACTTGAGATTTTGGTGCCAGCTAGAGATACCAAAGAGAAAAACAATTTTTTTTTATGAATTAGTGTACTGTGAACTAATCATCAAAATTTTACGTTTTCTTATTTTGAAATATTTATTCATTAACTAATATTATAGAAAAAAGCTTACAAAAGAGATCTGTCGAACAAGCGTTTTATACTTGAAACTTGTAGGTAAATTTAATAAAGGAATATGAAATGGTAACTGCTATGTATTTCCTAGTTTGTTCAAGAGCATTTCTTGATTAGTTAACCTGCATTGTTATGCTGAATAGTAAAAAATTACAGTATAAAACCCCACTTTAATTTAAAAAAAATACTGAAATGTTTAAATACTAAATTAGTGTTTGATTTTTAGGTTTTTTGTGATAGTTTTTTTTTGGTCGTTTTTTTTTCTGGTCGTTTTTTAATCACAACCCTGGTTATAGAACCACTACAACTTACCTTGCAAGAAACAGTAATCTAAATTATCGATGTTTAAAAATTAGTTCCTAAAGATGGCGTCTTCCTCTGCGTACACATTCACAAGATCCTGTTTTTGTCATCTTGTACATGAGACAACAGTTAGTCGTGCAAGCTAAGCAAGCTGCAGTCTCGTTTCTAAAATAATTTGGTCGTTACAGGGCGGAGTGTTGGCTGCCTGGGTGTGTGAGCGAGAAATCGATAAAAATTCAAATTGTTTCATTGCTCTCCGCACATTTACGGAATTCTTGTAGTAGATGCTGTTATGGTGACGCCTCTGCGATGCGTTGAAATTGATGGTATTGTGTTACTGTGATGATATTGCCTCTCGACTTTGTTATTGTTAATCACAGGGAATTGTGAAGGATGAGAGAGTGAATGTGTTATAAAAACTAAAGAAAGTGTATTTGTTTGATGTCGATAACTTTAGATCTTTCTCGACAACATACGATGTCAAAATGACAAGGATGCATTTTCATCTCTGTAATTTTTATTCTCTTGAAGCAATAGTAATGAAGTTTCCAATGTACGGATATTTGTTAACAAGTATGGGTTCCTGAGCAGCTGTTTGCTGAGCATATCCTGGTGATGGGTGCCGATGTGAATCACCCCGCAGCGTCAGACACCTCAACGCCGTCCCTCGTGGCGGTTGTGGGGTCACTGGACGCGAACGCGTGCCGCTACGCGGTCGAGGTGCGCCACCAGGCGCATAGGAGGGAGATGATCACAGAGATGGAGGCCATTACCCGGTTAGTGGATTTAATGAGTTGTGGGCGTTTTGAGCGTGGGTGGGGGTGTATCAGGTGTGGGGACATCAGGCCTGGGTGTAGGTGTATCAGACGTGGGGTTATCAAGCATGGGTATGGGTGTATCAGGTGTTAGTATGGATGCATCGTTCGTCGGTGTGGATGTGGGTGTGTTGGGCTCGAGTGAGGGGGTGTATTGGGCTTGACTATAGCCGAAAAATTATTTTTAAGAACTCACCACGTTGTATTATGCACAGCACGTACCTATAACTGCAGGAACGCGATAATGCAGTTCACAAGTGAAGCAAACCTGCCGTTCAGTGAATATATGTTCTTTGTTGCAGAATGAGGTGTAAATGCCACTAGACTTAATTCGCAATAGAAAACTTAGTCAACAATTTACCATTGAAAATGGCGTAGGCTATTGTACTATTTACGTTCTTGCTTTTTCTTTTTGCGTCAATGAAATGAAGTTGTCTATTCATTGATTTTTGTGTTTTTTCTTTTTGACTTTTTTGTCCTCGCTGTGTTTCCGATTAAAAGTTATTGAATCTTAGAAAATATTATATGTGTAGACTGTTCGTTAGACTGGACATCAGTTTAGTTTGTTTCTGTGTGACAACTCAACAAGAAAATCAGCTTAGGTCTAAGAGAAGCTAACCATTCGACATAAGTATGTCATAATTATGGTGTGTGACCCAAAAATAGTCGAAATTTGAGAGGAACGCCCCTAAAATTGAATATTCAGAATATTTCTTATTTTACACCAGCACACAGGCTCAGTACTCATAGTAGTACAATCGTGATGGATTTCATTTTGCATTGGCAGGAATCTGCTAATCCAGTATTACAGCGCAACTCAATCTAAGCCAAAGCGGATCGTCATGTACCGAGACGGCGTGAGCGAGACTCAGTTCAACCAGGTGGTGGCGTACGAGCTCAAAGCCATGCGTGAGGCATGCATGAAGCTGGAAGCAGGCTACCAGCCCACCATCACCTTTATTTGCGTGCAGAAGAGACACCACACAAGGTAAGGAGGGGGCTCTCAGGGTCTTTCTGGACTCGTTCACTTGACTAAAGGGCCGCTCCAGTCCTCGGTTCACCGTCCACAATTCAATATTTGTTCGGGGAGAATTTTATTATGATTTAGTGTAATATGGCAGGCTGACGATTACGGAAGCATTGGATAGGCAACAGGGTTAGGTTAGTTAGATTTGTTTATCCTATACTACAGGGACTGGCCACCCCAGAGGGACACTGTTAGTAGGTTACATCAGCTGTAGGTAGGTCTTCGGTAATCGTCTTTCGCGTCGACTTTACTTTCTTAGATTTTTCACACCTATTTTGACCTGTCTTCTTCGTCTTTCGTTTCTCTTTATTCGTAACTTGCTGTTTTTATGGACAGGAGTCCTGTGTTCAAACACGCCTCGTGCACAGAATCCCCGTTTTCTGAAGATCCTTTCTCTGTCGGTGCGATAAAGTCTGTGTCACTATGTATGATCTGTGTTATATCGTTTTGGTCTCTGATGTGGCGGGTGTAATCAAATGTAATATTATTTTATGCTGAAATAGCTTAGCATAAAACATTCTACGAAATTCTTAAGAACTGATCTGGATCTCGGTCAACACCAAATATTTTCTGATACGTTTTCGTACCTCAGTTCGTCGACCCCATAACACTCAAACATGAGTCAGTGATGTGCGCTCGGTGTGAGCGTGAAAGAAAGCCTCAAGACTAAATGTGTGTATGTGTGTGTGCAGGCTGTACAGCAGAGAGATTCAAGACTCAATGTGTGTGAGTGCGGGCTGTACAACTGAGAGATTCAAGACTCGAGTGTGTGTAGGTTGTACATCAGAGAGATTCAAGACTCGAGTGTGTGTAGGTTGTACATCAGAGAGATTCAACATTAGATGTGTGTGTGCAGGCTGTACGTCGCAGACGGCAGAGACGGTGACAGGAATGGTAACGTGAAGGCTGGCACAGTGGTGGACCACATGATCACAAGTCTCTCGAACCGTGACTTCTTCCTCTGCTCCCACGCAGGTAAGTCGCGTCTGGTGCTAGACCTCGTAATCAGTTGTCAAGTCGTAAAAAAACAGTCGTCAAGATCACAATATATCTTGCTGTTGGGAAGATGACTTATGAGATAATACACGAGTTAGTGTCGCGTGATAACTACCCCCGTTGAAGGGAACGCACTCATACAAGTTGATCGATATGAGAATGTTGAAATTTCACTTATATGCCAGCTTACACAGTATTAGGTGGTCCAGGAGTATCAGCCCCTTTAAGTCATGTGGACTCCTTGGAAGAAGTACGATCACCGTAGACCAGACCACACTTGTTGGCCGCTTTTTTGTTAGGAATGTCAGGTTCAATTTCCTATTTTCTAGCACTCGCCATGGAAAGAAAAATGCGCGGTTGTATAAGTCATTATAGATGTGACTTGAGGTATTGATGTTGTGACATAGCCTGACACTGAGCGTTGTCTGATTGCATATTTTCGCCAGGCATCCAAGGCACAAGCAAACCTTCCCACTACACGGTGCTGTGGGACGACTGTGACCTCACCATGGACCAGTTGCAGCTGCTCACCTACGCCCTCTGCCACAACTACGCCCGCTGCTTCAGATCGGTGTCCATTCCGACCCCCGTGTACTACGCCCATCTGGCCGCAGCGAGGTCAGCACCACGAAAGACTAGCAGCATTTGTATCATGGGTGATTTTGAAATCCATAAAGAGGAGGGTTAAAATTGATAAAAACATGAGGTTATTGAGTTTTATTGCGACAGTAATTTTGTAGTTCATGCAAAATTTGATATTTTCTAATTGAGCTGATGAATGTTGTTTTAAAAGGACTCATAAAAATGGAGCGACAAAAGTTGGCTCTAGCAACTTTTCTAGTCACCTCAAAGAGTTGACGCTCTATGAAGCGGGTCTGGTGGGCCCATCTCGGATGTAATTAGAAGCTATTTCTTGATGTTTGTATTATTTGATTCAGCGGTTTTCTCATAACTTTTGCGGTAGTTTGAAGTAGGGAAGCATGAATTTGAAATTTTTCATGGGAAGAACATCAGGTTCTGTTGGGTCCAGATAGTTGGTGATGCTCATTTTTTTCTTGTGAGCAAAGGGTGTACTGTAATATTATCCTATTATCAGAACGGTAGGTGATGCTGGGCGAGCTCGTTATAAGGGAAATTTACATGACTTCTTGCGGCAGTCTAGTTTACTCTTCAATATCGATGATTCAATTTGTTTATCGCTACTCTATTTTGTTTCGGAAGGTGAGGTAGGTTCGGACAAGCAAACTGGCGCACAGCGAGTTCTATGCTTAATAGGGTCTGACTTTTTTTCTCTTGCTTGGTTCAGTTTTTGGTCTTTCCTCTTTCCCCTATTGAGTTCTGCTGAAAACGTATAATTTGGCAGAATACTTCATTTGCTTGAGGCCAGTGTACTAGGAAATTGTCGATTTGTACAGAGGTCAAGGAAGGACATTCTAACTCGTGTCGAAATTTTTTGTGTTGTTAACCAAAGAATTGAGTTTACCCGTATGAAGGTAATTATTTCGAGTTACGTAAAATCGAGTTCAAGTCGTCCTTGCAGGCGAAGAGATTCACCGAGTTGTTTATTGCCTTAGTGAGAGCCAATGCGGACATGCATTTGACACAAATTTTTGAGGAAATCTTGTGTTTTTTTTGTTCCAGGGCCAAAGTACATTTGGAAGGAGCTGTCAACAAGTACTACGACAAGTTCCGTCTTAGCGCAGCGCAGAGTGCCACTGGCACTTACTTGGATGACGACCTAAGTTCTGCGACGAGGATTGAGCGCTTGGTTGGCCTCAGCAATCAGATGTTCTACCAATGAGGCTTTTTACTGTAGAAGCTGTTCTGCATGGACATCGAGGAAGAAGGGCACAAGTCAGCTCAATGGCGCAGTCATTGCTTGACAGCATCGAGTTGCCGGTGCTAACTAGTCTTCTATGTAGGTTTTTAAAGTGTGATCGAGACCGAAATACTCCGCTTCGTTCACGTTTATAGATCTAGTAAGTTTATCTTATTCTTAGAAACGGATGTCACCAAATGAAAAAGAAGCGCTTGTGCTCATCGACTTATTCCTATCCGCAGGTTTCCTCGTTAATTTGAAAATGGAATGATGACTTCTGAAGAACGTAAAGATTCGGAAAATTGTAGTATTATACTTTATGTTGGTGACTCGCTATTGCATTAGTCAGTCCATTGTTGTGATTAGTAAAGAATACCATTGATATTTCTGGTTGTGGAGTTATTTTGTACTTTTTAAGCTCTTTTCAATGATATTTTTATTTGGGGCGGATATCGTCAGAATCAAGCTGGCCAGTTTAGTGATCGATTTTTTTGGCTACTGTGCATTCATTGAGCTAACATCGCCTCGATAGATATTCATACCCGTAATCTCTTAACATATTCGATGTACTGTAATTAAGTGGTAGATTATCGTCTCAAAAAAACCCACCGGTGAGCGTGTGGTTTTTTGTCAGTACTCGTCATTTATGACAGTCTGAATCTTGTACGTAAGCTAAATGTTTTAAGGAAAGTCCACGGGTATGTTTCAACTAAATCAGTCAGCGCAAGTCCTCTCAACTGTTCCTCATTGAATTAGCTGTGGACTTGGAAGGTACCCACCTGGTAGCTGACTGATAGACTCGTTCTTGGCCATCATCGATTACATCGTGAACATATAATGAATCTAAATACAAATTAAACATCTTCAATTTATAAAACCCTGGCTGATTTGAAATGACTAGTAGACGTGTTTCAAAGATTTACTTAC